>JAAGNO010024378.1:0-26380 GCA_033439905.1 Ceryle rudis
AAATCTATAAATATCTTGGTTCCTGGAAGAGCTAAGATGCCACCCTGAAGGTGCATCAAAAACTGAGACAAGTCAGAAATGTCTCTATGTTTACTTAACTCTAAATAAATACTTTTTTATTGATGAGGCAGCAAGGGGGCTGCGAACAATACCGAGCTCTTGCCCGCTTTCTGTCGCGGTTCCGGGGAACGGGAGAAATGTGGTCCCCCGGAAAAACGTCACACGTCCACGGCAGAAATGAAAGAAGAAAGTGTGAACGGCAGAGAAGTTTTCATTGTAGAGATGAAATAAATGCTACTATAAATTGAAAGCACTAATAGGCCATTTGCATACTCATTCAGCCTGCTCTTGCTAGGCTGTCACGTTTCCTTTGTGGTGAATTTTCAAACTGAATACCTTAATTTACGCCTTTTATTCATCGAAATTGGTCAGTAATTGTTACCAAGGGGCTTCAGTATCGCTAAGATCTATGCTCTACAAACACGGTGAACAGCAGGAGCATTTCCTTTACATCCAAGGCGTTTCAGTACAATATACCACTATTTGTACTTTTGTGCCTGTTTTCAAAACACGAAGACTGTATAATGTAAACAGCAAATTTTAACAATCCAGTCAGACTAGTATAGCATCATTACTTAAACTAGCAAAACACACAAGCCAAGATCTGCAAAGCTAGAAATAAACAAACTGGGATCTAGAGATTGTGGTTCTTTAAAGTTGGAAGTGTTTATGTGATCCCAAGTAAATGCTTACTCCACATAACCAGTTGTTTCACCCAGCTCAGGAATGCAGCGCTCTTCCCACAGCCTGCTCCCATGCTTTCTCTATTGCGACTCAAAATCAGATGGAGATGGTGAGAAGGCAAAGGCATCCTTAAAGCATCTAATAGGTGAACTATTTGTCACCACTATAACCCACATCAGTCAACTCTCCCAAAATCCGTTCTCCAAGAGTCTGTGATGCTCTTCAGCTGTTCACCTATCAAGGCTCAAAAGTTTTGCACAAATGTAAAGAGAGATGAATGCCATGCTGAAGAGTTTGCAAGGAGTAGAAGAAACAGCTTGTGAAAGGGAAAATGCATCTGAACTCTGACATTTTTCCACAAGTCCCAACACCAGACTTTGACTTCATTTTGCACTGGGAGAATCTGTTTTTTCCAAGAGTTACCCCAGTGGACTGAATGCATCAGTAACACATTTAGAGGTGGAGCTGGAAACTGAGCCACTGTGGCTGTAGAACAGCAGATGAATGGCTTCACGGTGTCAGTAAAATACTGTCTGCAAGGGACAGCTAGAGGTCCCTAGACTACACCGCTGTTCAAAGCAGGGTGAATGCAAGATGGGGACAGCTAAGGCTTTGTCTTATCATGTGTGGGCACCCTCCAGGAGCTGGGGCTTTCATGAGTTCTTTAGGCAGCCCATCCCAGTCTGCACTGCTCTGCTCATGAAATGCCCCAGTGGCTGCTTGATATGGTCCATATGCCAGCTGGAGAAAGGGAGTTGGTAAGAGACATAGGTAAGTGAAGAAGAAATGGACCAGTCTGCAGCCTTCAGCAGCGGAATCATAGAACTGTTTAGGTTGGAAAAAACCTTTAGGATCATTGAGTCCAGCCATTAACCCAGCACTTCCAAGTACACACTAAACCACATCCCTAAGCATCACCACTACATGTCTTTTAAATACCTGCAGGGATGATGACTCCACCACTTCCCTGGGCAGTCTTCTCCAGGGCTTGGCAACCCTTTCTGTGAAGAAATTTTTCCTAATATCCAACTTAAACCTCCCCATATGCAACTTGAGGCCATTTCCTCTTCTCCTATCGCTTGTTATATGGGAAAACAGACTAGCACCCATGTTGCTACAACCTCCTTTCAGGTAGCTGTAGAGAGCAATAAGCTCTCCCCTGAGCCTCCTTTTCTCCAGGCTAAACAACCCAAGCTCCCTCAGCTGCTCCTCATAAGACATTATTCTCTAGACCCTTCACCAGTTTCCTCATCCTTCTTTGGACACACTCCAGCATCTGTGGACACATTCTAGCATCATATTTGAGGTGTTGCCTCACCAGTGACAAGTACAGAGGTGCAATCACTTCCTTTGCCCTGCTGGCCATAGTATTTCTGATATAGAAGGTGGACACTAAGGTGCTGCAGAAGGAGCAGAGGTCAGAGCAAGCAATCCAGTAACTTCTTGCTGCCAGCCCCACCTGATATGTGATGTTACACCTGTGATTCATTGCTCTTTGCACATTTTTCTGGGGCTAATTACTGCCTTCACTCACCTCCCTGCTCTTGTGTGAGAGCTGCCCAGCTCCACTATCAGAGCAGCTGAGGGGGCAGCCTCTGTGCCTCTCACAACTCCAGGCTTGCCAGGTAGCTGTATTTGACCTGCACACTCTGGGTCTCGGGATCAGGATGGATTTAAAGTGTTGTAAATAATTAACATGGTGAGCGCAGGGGGGTTAAAGCTTCCACTTGTGGAGAGAAGAAAGGAATGAAACTTTTCTTACCTGGGAAAGCACCTACTCTGTGCAGTCCCATCCTCTGAAGGCAAAATGATACTGGTAGTGTGGTCCAGCAGGCAGCACAGGCTGGGACTACCCACTCTTCCTGCACCGATGGGAAGCAAGAGCATCAACATTGAAACCTACCCTTCTGTCAGTGTGTCAGTCATGACCTCAACCTTGGCCTGGGGTCCAGGTCCATCTGGCAGGTTTGGCCCCTACAGTTTGTAGCCCAGTATATCAACATCATCTGCATCAACTTCCTCTTACATTAATATGCTGGGCCCTGAGCTACTGTGAACAAAAACTCTGGTCCACTTTCACTTAGCTGGAGTGCAGCTGAGGGAGACAGCAGCCAATGTTGTCTGCATTTGTCCATCCGAGATTTTCAGACATCTCTTCAGCACCTTCTCCAAACGAATTTTGAGGTCAGCAGAAGCACTTACAGATAGAACCTCCTCTGAGAATTTTGTAAAAAAAAATACGTCAATGTATGCAGAACAAAGTGCTCCAAAATGAAAAGCTACACCTCTAAAATTGTAACAGCACTAAAAAATTGTGAGATCAAAAGGGGCATTGTTTATAACATTTTCCTTTATATTTTTATGTTCTTCCTTGCAACCATGAGGTCTATGAATCAACTCAAGAAGAAAGTATGAAATCTGAGATTCTCTTATAAAGCCAGAACTCCAAACATTAGGTTACTTGTCATAAAATCTGTAAATGCTTGTGGGAAATTATCTGTGAAAATGCTACATGCCTTCTAAGAAGTAACCGATTATATACAGTGAGAAGTAAAGAACTTCTCTTAAACAAGAAGGGATTTCAGATTTTATTATTAAAGTTCACTTGCTTTTGATGTTTAAGGACGATTCTATAACTGAACTGAAAAAGCAAGTTACATTTAATTAAGTCCCTTGGCTCAGACTTGTTACTCAGGGCAACACTGTAAACACTTGGCAGAGACTCTGAACTGTAATAACAGGTTTATTAAAAAAAGATTTTGGTCACATATGAGAAGGCAGGGAGTCTAATAGGAAGTTCATGGGGAACTTACCACTGTTCTCTGTCACTTTCGTCTTTTATCTTTTCAGTGTATGCAGAATAAAGATGTTAAAAAGCCTTTAGTTTGCCATCCTTTGCATATCTTACCTGTGAGTGATTTAATGAGCTGAATTCTCAGTTTGAGAAGAAAATTTATACTTGAAGGTTGTCTGATCAATGATCTACAAGAAAACTCTCCAATCCTACAGCTAGGCTTTGTGCCTGTCCAGATGGAGGGTGCCTTGTGTCTCCCCCTGAAATGGCAAGGGAAGGTGTCTGACACAAAGGAAGATATTTTATGGAATTAAGGAAGGTATTTATGCCATTGTAATTAAATTGCTTTGGCTTTTTAAACAGAGTTCCCCATATAAACAACCATTGCAGGAATAGATTATTTTCTAGCATTGTTTAAACTATTTCCAGACCAATGATAACCAGAGAAAGATGTTGTCTGTCTTGCAATAGGTACATTCATGTAAGGATGTCATGTATATTCACCCCAAGTCTCACAGTGGCATAACTTCTCATTCAGACATGCCTTAGCCATCCCTGGTTGCTCTGGTCAAAGAGCTACAAAAATGTTTCCACAATGATCCCTGCTAGACCGCCCTGCACCCATGCTCCCAAACAATCCCTGTTGAACACCACAGGCTTGCAAGGTGCTCCTCTGCCCATGACAAGTAGTGTTTCTGGAAAGCTGGTGGGAATTTGGGTCCTGTTCCTATACTACTAGCATAGCCCTCAAGTCTTTGCTCACTCTTCTGACTTCTTAAAAAAGGGCAACAGAGAAGGTGAGGATCTTGTTCAATTTTTAATCTGTTTAGTTTTTCTTCCTGGAAGAGGACTGAAAGCAGAGGCTTTCTCAGCCTATAGCTGAATGAGGAAAAGGGAGGAAAGTTGGAAGTCTTTCAGCTTTCAACTTGCCCAACACAGGAAAGTAATCCAAATTTTTATTTAACTTATTTTTTACAGATATAGTACAACCTGACCTGAATGGTGACTTCATTTCAAGGCAATAATCATGCCATCGTAGGTCTCGTCAACATTTCATTTTCCTTGTTTAGCCCATATCTGAAACACCAAGGAGTGCCAACCATGAGAAAAGACTCATTAGCTGTGCCAGATGAATAGCTAAGTGAAAATTTCATTCCTGTTACCCTGTCCAACAGCAGCCATCCCTCAGTCTGGCTCCTCTTCCCACACACATGTAAACAATGGGAGAGGTACCATGTAAAATAGACTTTCAAAGCAAAACATGGGAGAAGTCAAGAGAAAAAAAGACAGTCTAATTTAACCAAGTAAACAGGGGACACTCAGGAAAAGGTGGAAAAGGAATGAGAGATATTGTAATAAGAGGATTAAGCAACCGGAGGAGGTGAGTTCATGTGCAAATAAATAAATAAGCTATAAAATGTAAGTGCTTTATGACTTTTTCTTTAAAGGCAAGGGATAGTACACTAAAATGTATGTTCTACTTCTCCAACCAAAGTTTGATAATAAGCAATAAATTAATTGATAAATTGATATAATCAATAAATCAAATACCAGCTAAGAAACAGGAATACTGTACCCCACCAAACCAGCCCTCATCTTGGTTCCTTTCAGATGCTAACAGAGGAAGAGGTGTGGTGACTGTTGGCCCTGCCTCAATGTACCAGTAAGCATATATTCAAATTCTAGATGTCGACCAGTATCCCTTCTTCTACTCTGTTGTTTCTCTTCATTCAATGACTTCCAGAAGTCCACTACATGGGCCATATTTATGAGCCACACTGATTCATATCACCTGTTGCCACATAATGGCAATAAGTAGACTTGCTAGAAGGTCCCTATGTGGTGTAAAAAATTTTCACCACAGAGTCTCCAAAAATGCCAGGAGTTACAGTGGATTCTAACTTGGATATGTTCAGCTGAATATGTTTTATTTGCTTGCTACCAAGGTGAAGTTTGTATTAACAATAGCAAAATGCATTTTGCTGGTGAGCAGTGGTATTTTCAAGACTGGGTCTTTTAGGGTGATGATGTCACATCAGGGACAGCTTCCATGTGTGAGAGCTGTGCAGGTGAGGTCCTTGTGGTTCTTCACCAGGGCATCTGGCGTGGTGGGAGCAGTGTTGTGTAGGTCACTCCCAGTCCTTCCTCTGTTGTTTTTTCATTTGCTTTGGTGAGCATGGTTTATTTTATGGTGTGATTTATTGAGAACATGCATGCTTTATATGCCAGAGGCAATGTGAAAGGACCTTCCCTGGCCTGCAGGCTGGTTTTCTTACATTCAGTTTGGTTTTCTGCTGCTCATTCATACAGTCTGAAGGTTGGAAGAAAAGGAGGGTAGTTATGTAAAACTCATTTGAATATTACGTACTTGTGGAGCTGATTTGTTTCTGTTGCCATGGGCCTTTCACTCAAAATCTCCCCCTTTAATAGGGCAAAACCATTCCTCAGTACAGAGAAGACACAGTAAATACTACATCTAGTTTTTGGAAACGTGGGGTTTTTTCCCTTTTTTTCCCCCATCCTATTTTTCCTGTTTCTGATGGATGCAGGTTCAGTTGGTCTCATCCATGTGACAGCATTGTGTAACTCTTCCACTTTGAGCCTGACTTGCTCTCAGTCGTGTGTGACCAACTGAATTCAGAATCTTCAGATTCCCTTCTGTACACTCCAGCTTTGTTGCCCAAACAGATACTGAACAAAGGTTGCAATGTGTAACAGTAAGGGGACCGTTTTACTGGGTATAGAGGTTGTGTAGCACCAATAAAGACCGTGAAAAAGACCCATAAAGTAAGGCTTTCATCTTGAGAGCATCTGAGTGTCTCCTAGGAATTTCCAACTCTCCCATAACATGTTTCATCCTCTCTGGTCTCAGTGCAAAGGTGAAGATGCCAGCCTGGTGCAAGCAGCATCTTAAACAGTGCCTGAAGAAATGGACGATCCTGTGCTGTATGGTCTTACTTCATGGAAGGAGAGAGGGGCAGCAGAGCAGTGATTTGGTACAGTGGATATTTCTGCAGGTGTTAAATCTGCCTGATGTTGAAATCCTGTAGAGCTATATAAGCTGGTGAAGTTGTGCAGGAAGAAGCAATCCAGCCACTGATGAACATTGCTCAGGGCAGGCCAGCTCACTCTGCCATACAATGTTCAGCTTCAGGTGATCCTAGCTAGCCAGGTTACCTTCTTCTGCCTGAATTACCTTGATGAGAGAAATTTAGGATATGTTCATTGTATACACAACAGATACAAGTCAAGCCCTCTGAAATAATATTCACTAGGAAAGACTATTTCTAGACATAACTACAAATATTTAACATGGTGTAAATCATAAATCCGTTTCTCCAACACTAACCAGAAGTGAATGCTTCAAGAAGAAAATGGAGATTGCATGATCTATTTTTTACCCCATGAATGCTAGGACTGGGAGCAGGGCAGCAGGTAGTTATTACCATGTCTAAGCACTGCAGTTGCAGATGCTATAAAAATAATTATAACATTGCTGGCTTTTATATGCAGCTTTCCATCTGCAGATCTCAAATCCCTTGTATATTGCAATTTTCTGTAATTTCCTGGCTTAACTTGCCTGAAACAAAATCTAGAAGCCTTGAAATAGTATTTTATATTACAGAAAACAACCTGCAGATTTTTGCAATAAAATCTTTGTGGAAGAATGAATTATGTGTGGTCTATGTTGTGTACTTCATCATAATACAAAATGAATTTGTTTCTTAGAAGCAAGCAAACAAGAAGTCTCCTTTTGAACTGCCCCTGACCTCTTTTACAGCACTGGAGATGTCAGATATTCTCCAAATGCCACATTCAGCTAAACCACAGCTCCTTTCAGAAGTAATTCAAGCTTTCTCCTATTTGTTTGCTTCTATTTGAAGAAGCGGTTTCAATTTTACAACCAATGTCAAGTCAGCTTGACAATGAAAGCTATGGGAGAAGAGATTCCTTCCTTGGCCATCCCAAAAAACATTATCTTTGCAAGTAACAGAAATATATACATGTTTCAAATGAAGGGGCAGTTACCCATAGCTGATAAATAAACGGATCATTTTGTGAGGTAATAATCGAGTGACTCTGATGCATAACCTGCCAGGCAGAGGCTTTTGCAGTGTGAGATGCACTAGTGGTTCCAAGCTCTTTCGGAGCAGGCATTTTCAAACCTTACTTGTATTTCGTTGAATATTTAATGCCACAGTTCTGCCAGAAGCCTCTGAAAATAGGAAGAATGAAAACCCAGCAGTGATTCCTTAGCAGAAGGAGGTTGATGATTTTGAAAGCTTCTCTTTATCATGTTTCAAAATGTGACCTTGAGGAGAACTACCAATGTCAGATTTGACCTTGTGGCTGCTGTAGAAGGCAGTTTAGAGGTCATGGTTGGTGATACTTCACCTAACCACAGTTAACATGCTAGTACCTATCAAGGTGTACCAACCTCTAACCAATATGACATTAAAGACTAATCACTTTAAAAGAAACGTGAGAGAACACACAGCGGAGCTTTCACTTAAGCACATTTTGATGTCCCTGCTTTGCTGGGGTTAGCAAGGTGCTTGGTGTTGGGTTGGAGAGCAGCACCCCAGTAGAAACATGTTTCTTGTGAGAGGTAGCTGCCTGCTTCCTATCACTGTGCATTTGGTGAAGGGGGATGAGAGTAGATGAAAATCAAGCTCTGGATTTCAACATATCCTTTAAACAGAAAACTCTGGAGACAATACATACAGTAGTATTTGCAGGGTGTGGGGCACCAGAAATACTTCCAGCACTCAGGTTGTAGGTATTTCTGTGTGCATGAGCAAAGAAATACAGGCTGAGGTCATAACTTGCCAGTGGTTCCTCATAGGGATTTCATTAAAGTTGCCCCTCCCCGTGTTCAACCTCACCCAGCATCGGCCAGTTACACCTGGATTGCAGAGGTGAGGGTTGAGGGGCTAAGAAAGTGATGGGTTTGTATGTATCCATGCAATTTTTTTTTCCCCTGGTTTAATAACTTTTTTTCAAAAATGAACAGCAGTTGAGGAAGACAAGAATATGAGGCATCATGACTTGGCAAATATTCTTAAGTCAGCTTTGATGGAAATGTTTGTACTTTCCTTCTTTGAAAGGCTCAGGAATACATCCATTTATGTTATAACTCCCTTGACTTGAATTGGCAGATGATATCATAGTACAAAATTCAACTGGTGTAATTTGAAAAGAAACTTTGAAGATGGAAAACATTCTGTAATTCTCCCCTTAGAAGAACTGTTAAAAAAAACCCAAACCATATAGTGTGATCTCTCACCTGCCAAAAGCAACACAGTAGTGAGTGATGGGTTTAAATGGAAGTCACAACAGCAATAACTGTTTCCAAGACTGTAGAACTTCCAAGGCAAAAACCTTCCAGATCTCCTAGCTGGTAAGATCTGGTAAGGTGGTCCAATTGCCTACAGCTTGAACAATCATGTATTTTCTTTCTTATAATCTCGTCTGTTTTTACAGAAGTCACTGGTTTAATCCATTTCACTTGAACAAACTTTTATTATAGGAGCTCTCCCAGACTCCAGGATGAGGTGAAAGTGTGACCACATGCCATTGTACTGGAAAGCTTTGCTTTTTATATTCAGTGATTTTTACCTGCTTTTACACATCTTGTTGCATTTTAGTGCACAACTGACTAAAAAAAAAAACATGTATGTCCAGGAACTTTTTCTTATGGTGATTGATGAAATGTCATCGAAGTCTTTTATGAAGAGGCAAAAGCATTCAGGGCTTTTCATGCATATAGTTAATTTTCTACTTGGGAAGAAAACACTGGACATCAAGGGGTTTTTAAATGCACTGGGGACAAGAAAGACAAAAACCAATGGCCAGGAGCTGAAGCCAAAATGAGTCCAAATGAGGAGATTTTAATAGTGAGTCAGTCATCCAGAGAAATTATGATTTGCCAACTCTTGCTGTCTTCAGAGAGAGAGCGTGCCTTTCTAGATGTACCATACTCAAACACAGGACAGTTTATTCAGAAGTGGGTTAATTGTGCGAAGCGTAATGGCCTGTAATATAAAAGCCAGATCAGAGGATCTGTCTAATAGTCCTTTGCCTTTAGTTTTGTGGGGTTTATCTTGAAAAAGTATTCTTTTTCTTTTAATTTTCCCAGCTCTTACACAGACTAGGTCAAAGAGTTTTAATTCCATTCCTTACAGATTTCTACCTTGGAAAATAAAGCCATTGACTAAAGCAAAAGTAGCAACAGCAACTGCAAAGTGATAACAGTTTGCAGTTAGTGCTCAGCCAGTGAGAACTAATTCAGCCATTCACAAAGCTACAAAGCTGCCGTCAGATGGCATTTTTTTGTCACTATCAAACAGATTGTGATTAGATCCATTGACAAAGGTGAATGGTTTGATAGTCATAATTTAATCCTCTGCTATCAGTTCAGCAAGACAGTCACTAAAACACACAGTCGATTTTTTGTGCCTGTGTTTATAGAAAAAAACATTGCCACAGTGTTTGAAAACACATGTTGCTAGAAATTTGTTGTAGCACAGTTCATGTCTGTAGCCTGTATGTCCTCTCTGCCACGGATGTGTACATAGACATGCATATATAAAGAGAATTAATATGGGAGTAAACAGAAGAATGTTGGTGGAACAAGAACATGTGAACATATCTGTGTTCATTCAGCAAACACATCAGTGCACAAGGAGCCACTGCCTCATGTTCCCCTCGTGCAACTTCATGAAGACTTGTAACATTCACATGCTATCTGCAGAGAGAGGCTCAGATAGTTAGTGGGTGCTCTGCTACTGGGTGACACTTTCCGAGAGCTCCTTTTCCCATTTAGGTATGTTCTGAGAGTTACAACACAAATAGCTGTGCACCTACATGAAGTTCTTATCATCATTCACTGAATTCAGAGTACCTGGATTTGGAAAATTAGTTTGGCTTTGGCTCTGGCTTAGGGCATACATAATCATATGTAAATTGCTTAACTTCTCTGAAGTCATATTATCTTATTTACAGGACTGGATGCTGTCTGCTTACCATTCCCTACTTCTCCCAGTTCTTGTGAGCTGTAGGCCCTTCCTATCCTCAAGCAGATCAACACTCCTGCCTAACTTGGTATTGTCTGCAGACTTACTGAGGGTGTTCTCAATCCCCTCATCCAGATCACTGATAAAGATACTAAAGACAACTGGCTCAAATACTGAGCCCTGGGAAACACCACTTGTGACCAGCTCCCAACTGGATTTAACTCCATTTACCACCACTCTGGGCCCAACCATCCAACCAGTTTTTTATCCAGCACAGCATACAGCCATCCAAGCCCTGAGCAGCCAGTTTCTCTAGGAGAATGCTGTAGGAAACAGTATCAAAAGCTTTACTAAAGTCCAGGTAGACAACATCCACAGCCTTTTCCTCATCCACTAAGTACATCACCTTGTCATAGAAGGAGATCAGGCTAGTCAAAAGAACACGCCTTTCACAAACCCATGCTGACTGGGCCTGATCACCAGGTTGTCCTGTACATGCCATGTGATGGCACTCAAAATGATCTCCTCCAAAAAACCTTCCCCAGCACAGATGTCAGACTGAGAGTCCTGTAGTTCTCTGGATCCTTCTTTCAGCCCTTCTTGCAGACAGGCATCACATTTAGAAACACAGAAACATAGAAATGTCAGGGTTGGAAAGGACCTCTGGAGGTCATCTAGTCCAACCCCCCTGCTGAGAGCAGGGACATCCTCAACTACAGCAGGTTGCTCAGAGCTTCATCAAGCCCCACCTTGAATGTCTCCAGGGATTTACTAACCTCCAGTCAACTGAAACCTCCGTGGTTAGCCAGGACTGCTGATAAGCAATGGAAAGTGGCTTGATGAGCACTTCTGCCAGCTCCATCAGTACCCTTTGGTGGATCCCATCAGTCCCCATAGACTTACATGAGTCTAAGTGGTGTAGTAGGTTGATGACCATTTCCTCTTGGATTATGAGGACTTCATTCTGCTCCATATTCCTGTCTTTTAGCTCAGGGGGGTGGTCACTCAAAGAACAGCTGGTCTTACTATTAAAGACTGAAGCAAAGAAAGCATTCATCACCTCAGCCTTTTCCTCATTCTTTAGTCACTATGTTTTCTCCCGCATCCAATAAAAGATGGAGGTTCTTCTTAGTCCTCCTTTTGCTGTTAGTGTATTTATAGAAACATTTTTTATTATCTTTTATGGCAGTAGCCAGATTAAGTTCTAGTTGGGCTTTGGCCTTTCTAATTTTCTCCCTGCATAGCCTCACAATATCTTTGCAGTCTTCCTGAGTTACCTGCCCCTTCTTCCATAGGCCATAGACTTTCCTTTTCTTTCTGAGTTCCAGCCAAAGCTTTCTATTTAGACATGCCAGCTTTCTTCCCCACTATATCATCTTGGGGCACACTGGGATGGCCTGCTCTTCTGCCTTAAAGATTTCCCTCTTGAAGAAAGTCTAGCCTTCCTGGGGTCCTTTGCCCTTCTGGACTGCACGACAAAGGACTCAAAGTCAACCAGTCAACTCAAAGTCAGATCAAACTCAACCATAACAAAGTCAACCAGTCTCCTAGACAGGTCAAAGTCTGCATTCTGGAATTCCAAGGTGGCAGTTCTACTGACCCCCTCCCAAGGCCATCAGCGCAGGGAAATGATGTAACCTCCCCAGATAATGGAAGAGATTGCAAATCCCGTACCAGAAATCCTCACTATTCTTCTCACTGCTGTTGCAAATGATATTCACTTAAAAGTCTGTTTTCCTGCTCGGAAGAGAATTTGGAGGCGGGGTGAAGTATGGTTTTGGCTTCAGCAGCAGTGGAAGAAACCTAAGACAACATACTTCAGTTGTATCCTGAAGGTGAAAGGACCAAAACAGAGGGGGGGAAATTAGGAAAAAAAAAAAAAAGAAAGAAAGAAGGAAGAGAAAGAATAGAGTAGTGCTCACTGGCTTGAGAAATCTCATGATTTCTGAGCTGATTTCAATGATCTTTGAGCAGTTGCAAGCACAGGTATGCTCTGACTTTCCTGCACAGCTGAACAGATGATATATCGGTTTTAAATCAATTCTGAGCTGATAGGGAAAGGATTACAGTCTGTTTAATAGTGCTTTTACTGCTGACAAGTAGACTTCATTTCTGAAGGAAAAATCTTGGATACACAGCTAATTTCCTGAGACTGAGAGTGACAGACCTGCAGCCATCAGTTATATTCGGGAGCACCATGTTGTGTGTGTGTGGATTACACCCCACAGCAGTGGCCTCAACTGAACAACCACAGCCCATGTCAGGTCTCACCTAATGCATTTTATGTGCTGTGAAAACCACGGCTCACCCTGGTCCTCGACTTCTGACAGCTCCATCTTTCTCAGAGAGCTGGAGCAGCAGCACACAATGGACAATATAATGCATCTCTTGCTGGTTTTTCCCACAAACCAGCCATTGAGAACTGGTCAGAAGCTATTAGCACCCAGTTCAAACACAATGTAAATTCTATGAGAAGTCATTGTTTTTATAAAGATCACATGCCATTTGTTGCCAAGCAGCCTACACAAATATTTAAAGCCTGCCTCTTTCTCTGCACAATTAAAAAAAAAAATAAAACAAAAATAACAAGAGCTTTTACTTTGTGCCATAAAGGCTGAGAGGGAATTAACCTCTTCCTGCCCTGGTCCCAGACACTGGGGTGATGGAATTATTGCCATGTGCATGCATTTCATGGGGATGATGCCGGAGAAGACTTGACTTGGAGGCTGGCTCTGTATTTATTGCCTTGATTTTAGATTGTCATACATTTTGTCAGTGTCACGTGGCTCTTCTTCTTCTTGAGAGGTAGTATTTTCTGGCTAACCCTGATGTAATTACCTGACTTCTAATTAGCACCTCCTCATCCCAAGACACCTCCAAGGGTCAAGGGCCACCTAGGAAGAACTGCTGCACTTGATCATTTTTTAATCCCTCCCACCATCCCTGCTGTCGTTCATATCTAAGCACACACTTAGCTGCTTTGCTGAATCATCAGACAGGAACAGTGTCCAGTCTGTTAAAGTGTGATAAGAGTGCCAGCTCTAGATTTTTGTGTAGAAATTTAGAAATGGGCGTATATTTAAAAATACTTGTAATTATTTTTACTCCTACCAGAGTTCAGTTTCTCCAGTATAAGTTATAGGCTACATTTTTCAGTCTATGGAAACAGTCTTCAGGCATAGAGCTGGCTAGTCATAAAAATTATCATCAGTATCACACAGGATAGCCCTCTTCTGAAAAACCAGACCCAGTATAAATATAAGCAGTGGCTTGAATCCCAGCTGTGTTTTTCCATAGGAACAGGCCTTCATCCCTTCCAACCCAAACCATTCTATGATTTCATGATTGATACAGTGCGTACCTTTGTGTGCACAACTGTGATACTCAGTAGGAGTAAATTTCCAGCCAAATGAAGGCTTGATGCCCTGGATCAGTGACTCCAGGCTCTGACTGCAAGGAGGCATCTATGATCTGTGAGGAATCGGGCTTATGCAAGTAATGAGGATGGCCCTAAAAACTGCACTGAAAGTTCACCATTCCTTCCCCACACATACCTATAGTAGAAGAGAAAGACCGATTTCAGGACATTTTCTGTCCACCTCTCTCCCACATTTGATTTCTTAGGTTCAGATCTTATTCTGCTTTTTGAAACGAAAGTTTCATGCTCAGAGCAGAATCACATAAACAAGATCTGAGTTCCCTGAGGTTGTAATTTATATGATACATCTCATCTAAGTTTTAAATCAGTTCCTCCAAACTGATTTCAGAACTGTTTAGAACCATACTGCAAACACCATTTAGGGTGGCCTGACCTATTTTTTTCCAGATAAATTTTAAAACTGGTTGGAAAGTATCTCATTTTAGCAATGACCTTGTTATTTATAATCACTGATCTTAGAATATCTATTAATTATAAAAATTTGCCACAAAATGTCACTTATCCACATGTTCATAAGGACATAATATCCTGCAACTTGCATAACTGGGGTAGAACAGAAAGATCTTACTGTGGCTTCTGGTTCTGTAAAAATGCAAATACCTACAGCAAGTGTGCTATGATGAGATTATCATGCTGGTAACATTAATTATATGCCTGTTTTCTGCATGAAGACATTAGTGTTTAAAAGCATAAACAATTTTAGAGATGTATCTTACTTTTAAATATATTTACCGGCAGTGATTTTCTGTACTTCCTTCAGTGAATGCAAGAAGCATAGACTAATAGACAGGTTTTTCTTTTGTTTCCTATTTATTTCACCTGTGGTTCCCATGGTTTCACCTTTCTTCCCTATAGGAGAGGTGCTCCAGCCCTCTGATCATCTTCATGGCCCTCCTCTGGACCCGCTCCAACAGTTCCATGTCTTTCCTGTGCTGAGGATTCCAGAGATGGACACAGTAGTCCAGATGAAGTCTCATCAGAGCAGAGTAGAGGGGCCAGACACAACCTTCAACCTGCCAGCCACACTTCTTTTGTTGCAGCCCAGGATACAGTTGGCCTTCTGGGCTGCAAGCACACATTGCTGGCTCATGTCCAGCTTTTCACCCGCCAGTACCCCCAAGTCCTTCTCTGCAGAGCTGCTCTCAATCCCTTCACCCCCCAGCCTGTATTGATCACCACACCCAACCATTAATCCCCCCCAAAACCCAAACAAACAAACAAATGAAAAACACACAGAAAAACCCCACCTCACCATCCCACTACAACATGTCCTGAAGATCCTCATCTACATGTTTTTTGAACATATCCAGGGGTGGTGACTCCACCATGATGTTACAAGATGGCCACTTCTTCCTTCCTATGGTGCTCCTTTCCCTGCTCTATGCATGCACCTGCATCCCCAGGATAGGAAGGGAGAGGCTAAGCCTGTGGGAGCCTACAGAGACCAGAGAGGACATCAGAGGAGAACCCCTCTTACTCACCACACAAGAGCCATCTCCACAGGGATCTGTGTTGTTTGCAGGTATCACAATGCCTGTAAAGGTCCCTTTGGGCCTTAAAACCTGCAACTCCTTAAGAAATGGCTTGTGGTATGGTTGGGTGATTGCAAGATGAATTTCTGTATGTCTGATGATTAATGCACCATCTGTCTGTCAAAGGAAACAAGGACCCTCAGCTAAGAAGTGAATTTGTAGTCATAGAATCATAGAATGGTTTGGGTTGCAAGGGACCTTAAAAAATCATCCAATTCCAACTCCCCTGCTATGGGCAGGGACAGACACCTCCCACTAGACCAGGTTGCTCAAAGCTCCTTCCAGCCTGGCCTTGAACACTTCCAGGGAGGGAGTAGCCACAACTTTTCTGGGCAACCTGTTCCAGTGTCTCAACACCATCACAGTAAAGAATTTCTTCCTAATATCTAATCTAAAGCCACCCTCTTTCACTTTCAAATTGTCACCCTTTGTCCCACTATTACACTCCCTGGTAAAGTCCCTGATACATACAGTCCGTATGGCTGATGCAGAAAATAGCCCTTAACTCCTGCGTGGGTGCACCCTCCCCGGTTTTCGGGGGCAGGGGGGGTTGCAGCTCCGCGGCTGGAGCAGCCCCCAGCCTCCCGCAGCCTCCCTCAGCCTCCCCCATCTTCCCACCACTTTTCCCAGCCTCCCCCAGCCTCTCCCAGCCACTCGCAGCCTCTCCCAGCCTCCCGCAGCCTCCCCCAGCTTCCCACTGCCTCTCCCAGCCTCCCGCAGCCTCCCTCAGCCCCTCCCAGCCTCGCGGAGCATCCCTCCGCCTCCCGCAGCCTCCCGCCGCCGGGCAGGGCCCACCTCCCCGGGCAGCCGCCCATCCCTGGGCACCGCTGCCCTCTCCTGGCGCCTGCGAGCATCTCGGCTTCTTTCGGGTGGCCTGTGAGAGCTTTTCGATGTGGCACTCGGGTGTGGGAGTGTGAAAACCTCAGCACAGGGATTCAGGAGGCACGATGAAGAAAAATAGTGAGGTTTCCCGGTTGTAACCCAACTTGCTTATTTACAGATCGCTAAAGCGGGGCGGAGTGGGGGGGAGTGTTAAAGACAAAGACTGCGGTAATTCTCAGAAAGAAGCCTTTCAGTGTTTCCCTGCACCAGGGGGACCAGGCCCACCCATGCTTCCCTCTTCCCATCTTCCTGCCTTCCCCACCAGGGCAGGACCTGCCGAGGCGCCCAGAGCCTGCTGTCCTGCATAGTTAATGGGAGACCTTTTTCATTAGTCAGAACGCCTAATTTGGGGATTGTGTAAAGCATTTTCCCATTCCTGTAGTTAACCTGAAACCTCTAACACACTCACTGCCAGTCTCAGTGGAAAACAAACCATATGTTGACTGTTGCAATGCTCCACTGAGACTTTGGGAAGAATTTGTCAGCCCAGGACAACAGAGATACACAGAGCCTTTTTTTTTTTTGTATTTTGACCTTGAGCAGTCATTTGAGACAATGTCAAGAGAGCAGAAAGCTCTGTCGCTCGTGTTTTCCAGGCATTTCACATGGGCATGTTTGCCTGTACAAGTTACAGGGAGCTTTGAGCAAAGCACTGCAGACTGGTCCCCTCTGCTCATCCTCTGAAGAGCAGGACTTCGATTTTAACCATATCTCTCCTCTTATCAATCTCTGTTTCTGGGGAACTCCCGAGAGTGAAAGAACACTGCACACATGGAAAACACTCAACAACAACTTCTCTCCATCCAGGCCCATCTTTGAGGCTCCTGCCCTGCCCAGGGCACATTTGTGTTGCAATACAGGGAATGAAAACACAGAGGAAGGTCCTTCACACCCAGCTTCAGACTGGGGTGAGATCACAGGAGCAGGAACAGCCAGTGCAGTTGAGAGAGATCAGAGAGAGAAAAGTCCTGAGCATGGTACACTGCTCTTTGAGAGCATCTCACAGCCCTAACCTATTGAGTGGTAAAAGAAATATTCTCCATTCCTTCTATTTGTATTTTCTTTCTTAAGGAACTTCTCATAGCTGGGGAGGAAAACTAAAATAACCTTCTTAGATATTATTTTGGTATTTTAATTTCTATTTCAAAGAATCCAATTTATTAGGCAGTAGTACCTGAGATTACACTCACCAAGCAAATTCTCAAAGGATGCCTCACCATCTAGGTGTATTTTTCATTCTACAATAAACTCTGAACTCCACCAAAGGTGTTTTCTTGTAATGTTAAACTCAGTGCCTGACAATTATTGTCCAGCTCCATTTGGTGCCAGAAGTACATTCAGTGGAGAAGTAATAAATCCTTTCATGCTGTTTAATAAAACAAGAAAATGTGTTGCTCACACTTGGATGCTAGACTTTATTACACAAACACAGCTAAAAAAATAAATGGAGTATTTCCTGTTTAGAAGTGCCTACAAGTCACATGATGTTGATTTTCTCCAGGTGTTGCAATTCTAAATGAAATTTTCACTTAGGTTATTCTTAAAGAAATAAGTGAGTTATTTCAAAATGCAATAATCAACATGTTGTTAAAGGTGCAAAAACCATTGTAAAAAAACCCCAAAACGTTCACTGCGCTGTAATGAAATTAGATGTGGAACATGGTGGTTGCCAAATTACACAAGATATTTGTGAGACACTTTATGTCATCAACTTGAGTGCCTTTCTAGGTTTCCACTGAGAGAAAAAAAAAAGCAAAGAAAAATCCTGTGAGATCCGAGAAACCCTTTCAACTCATCAGTTGATTTCATGTCTTTGTAGGGAGCTGGGGTTATTCTCTACTCTGGTGGCCTGGTCTTGGTTAGAGGTGCCACCACTATTGAAAGAAAAATGCCTGATAAAAATAGAGTCTTAAGTGAGGTGCTCAGCAGTAGGCGGAAACAGATCCTTAAGCAGCATTGTCTGTTCCTTTATTTTCACTTCCTTAAATGAAGGAAAAAGCCATACATTGTCTTTTATTAGATAAATCTTACTGTTTCAGATTTGTTCTCCACTGCCTATACTCACATAGCCTGTGTGAACCTCATCCAATGATGCCTTCAAGGATGTGATGAATATCTGTCATACATGCCTCCTTCCTTCTCTCACCTGCTTTCCATTTACAGGCTTGTGTGGGCTGGTTTCTCCTCTTTGGGGACTCAGTGGGGAGCATTTAGAGGTGCCCTATAGTCTGTATTTCTGCAGGACATGATGATGTTAAAAAGAGTCCCTAACATTTGGAGAAAGAAGCATTGAATGCTAGGATGGGTCTTCTATCTTGGTGCAGTTTCTTCCACAGGTTCTGAACAACCACCAGGGTGGAGACATCTGCCCAGAGTATTTCTACCCACACTGTAAAACCTCTGTATACCTGAGGAAGATGGATCTCACCCCAAAACTTCAGAGACATCTAGGCTAATTCAGAACCCAAACCATCCATGGTATTTTTTAATGTCTTGCTTGTATCTTTCCCAGTTTACAATGGCTGAGTACACGTCACTGGTGTTAATGACTCCTGTTGTTTCTTTTAGAAAAAAAAGTAGATCTCTGCTGTTGAGTGGGTCACACCTTTTCTGAAGAGATAAACTATAGCCTGTATAGCCATAGGCAGCATCTATGCTGCATCTCTGTCAAACTCAAAGAGCATCTCCTTAGATAGCCTACAAAAAGCTTTTCTACCCAAAAGAATGACTTAAAGAGCCATGATTTCACATGCAATAGAACAGATCTGAAGTGAGTGCAAAGAGTTCCTAAATGTTGTGAACTTTGTAACAGGACCTCAAAGCACATGAAATTTCCTTATCAGCTCGACTGGCTGAAGACAGTGCAGCTTCCAGAAAAGATGGGATCACCTCAGCCCCTCACCCCTATGTCTCACAGGCCAGCGCCTAGAGTCATGCGACAGTGCAGTAAGATCAGAGAACACACATACCTGAAAATTATTAGCATTTTTGTAGGATTGTTTTTTTGTCCAGATCAGTTTGCTGATTCAGTTGGCCAAACAAGCTGAATGATTGCTGTACTGAGGAAGCATGGCAGAGGCAAGAGGTGGGTCATGCCTTTTTAATAACAGTGCAATCATCAGATGGCTGAAAGTGTTTGTGAAACCATCTCGTAGGGTTTTGCAAGCCTCACATGGTGTACATCTCCCTGGGTCCTTTTCTCCCAGAGGCCTCAGTTCAACATTGAATTTAAATGACTGAATTTCGAGCTCATGAGTAATTCCCAAGGCATTTAATATTTAATTCCAATTTAATTATATTCTTAACTTAAATTTAATGATAAGCATAGATTTACTCGCATGTGCACAGTTAGATATGTGTTCATGTTTTTAGCTGAACTGAGAGTATTTCTCAGGAGGAATATCACAATTGCGTGTATGGAAAGGAATTGATTTTTCCTAATGGGTGAGTTGGTAAGAATACAGATCTCAGTTATGAATTTATTTGTCTCATTAGTTGAGACCTGATTTATTCATTCTTTCTCTTTACTGACAGTAGCAAGTTTCCTTCCACCTGGGTGTAACTCCAGGACTCAGAGCTTTCCAGTTAATTCCATCTGTAGATCTAGTCAAAGGCTCCCTTATCAGAATTGGTCTTACAAGAGGGTTTTTGTTGCTTAAAATTTTCCAAACTCAGCAGGCTAAAATGTAGGCTTTTAAATCTGCGTTGGAGCTCTTTGGTACACTTTAGGGATTGTGAGTTTCTCACATAATTTTCAGTGAGAGAGAAAAACTAAAATCTCCATGTCTCTCCCTGTGGCTATGAGGACCAGGAGGACCATTTCTCAGCATGCTTTCCTCCCTTTTGGGAAACAGGGTCATGGCACAATGTAGAGTACCCTTGTGGGGTCAGATGAGTAAGGTAGGGACCAGTGATAATAATAGAAAAAGAAAGGTGAAAATGATTGGGATTTAAGAGTGATTTCAAAGACACTCCAGGAATACTAAATATCAGGTATTATGCAATTAAGTGAAACCCGCTGGTATAAAATATATTAAAAACAAAATCGGTCTGTCTGAGTAGAAGTGTGATGCCATGCTGCTTACATTATATATGAATAGTAATTGGAAACAGGACATCTGCAGAAATTAACCATTAACTGCTGAGCACTAAAATCTTTAATTGAGTTTGTAAGCCCTTAATGGCACAGTCAACCTTAAACATAGCTCAGTGCACGCACTACCTGGTTAACCCTGGTTAATAGCTCTAACAGATGATAATATTTCACACCCATGAGAGCACCAGATTATCAAGAGACTTGGTGGAATGAGCTCAGCTCACCTCTCTTTTGGACCACAGACATAACAGCTTAACCTTTTTGCTGTAACTGGTCTTTTCAGGTTTTCTTCCTTCCAGACCTGCACGTGATGTGAGCACCCCTGCACGTATGGCTTTGCGCACTGCAGACACTGGCATATCCTCAGACCACTTCATAGCATAGCAGCAGATGGATACTACTTGGGTAGTGATGGATAAATCCACATCAGGTGTCTTGATGACTGGAAGAAGTGGTTATAACTTGAAGTCTCCTTAGCAGGGAGACGTGCTGTAAATAACCCAAGGAGGGCAAAATCTATCCAAAGGTATCAAAGTGAGCTGGAGAGATCTAGGCTGTGAAGAAGAATCTTGTTACGTGCTTAGCTGAAGAGTCATTCAGAAATCTTACAAATACCATCCTCTACCATTAAACTATGTACCCAGCAAACCCGAGGATCACTGCAGCCCAGGAAGCCCAGTTCAGCAAAGTCAATTTTAGGAGTGTAGGTGGTTTAGAGGGATCAGTGGAAGGTATAGAGCTTACAGACTGGTGGAAGGAGAGCTATTGGAAAAGCACATACTACATTGCCAGTGATGTAAAGTAAAACGATGTGCAGATTCATGGGTCTAACAGCATTGTTAGTTTTAGGTTTCCTAGTAAATAAAAAATACTTTGTTACTGACAACTTGTAGAACATTTCTAAGCAAATTAACTCCACAGTTGTTCCAGGATGAGTACATATTTTTTTTTTCTTTTTAAAAGTGCAAAACTTCTGGACAGGGGTCAAATGAGTTTTTGAAGAGACTCAAAAATCCAAACTGAAGAACTGTGTTATTCGTAACATGAGTGTGTTGCACAGGTCCTCCAAGGTTGGCATTCATCCGGAGAAAATCAGGTGACATCTGCACCTGAGTTGTCCTGAGGGCATCCTTGCCCATACGCAGGCAGAACTGCCAAATGCTGATGGTAGAACCAGAGGCAGCAATGAGAAACCTCTGTGGCAGACACACCTATACCGAAACATCTCTCTGCAGCAAGGCACAATAAATTTCCATCAGCCAGGAGGACATGCTGCTGAGATGCCAGACTAGACCTGCCCTGTCTGTGCACACTTTCTGTTACCAGGGCAGGGGTCCAGCCTGAGAATGTGGGTTCTTGCCTTGCAACAGGCAACTACTCTTTTATGGCCATGACCTGCAGTGTGTGACTGAAGCCAGGAAATGAAAATCACCTTCTTTTGCAATTTTCCCATTTGCCTTAATAAAAAATCTTGCTTGTTCCTATGAACCCTTATTTTATGTCATTTTCATTAACAGTACTTAACATGACAATGACTTTGACAATAATTGCCCATTTTTCTGGCTGCTTTTATGGTACATGAAAATTTGCATTAAGTGGGTACAGATTGAACCCTTTGAGCCAACAGATATTTCTGAAACCAATTTCTCCTGTACCTTATAATAGAAATTCTCTAGCAACTTTTTGTACCTACAGAAAAGTTTTGCTGACCAAGATAAAGAAAACAAAAATTGCAGCTCTGTGCAATGGGAGGGTTTGCATTTAATGTAAATCTGTCTCCAGTGCAGAGATTTAGACCCTTGAAGGCCGCTGTTTTGTCACCTTTTACAGGTTTGTCTCCTAGGCACCCTCAAAGTTTACTGCAGCTGACATGGCTTCCTGTGGACTTTCGCCTACGCTCTGCCTTTAGGTACCTGCAGGAGTTGATCACTTTGCAGCCATTATTCTTTTCCTATTTTCCCATGTGTTTTTACGGCAGCTTGTGGTGATTTTCTAGACTAGCTGCGGTATCTGGGGCTTCTTTGTGCCTTTGTTAGATGTTTTGTTTTTCTTTCTTTTTCCCTAATGGCAGTTATTTTATTACATCCCAGCCTGTGTCTCCAGGCCTCATGCTCTGGGATTCTTGTTTGGTTTTCTCATGGAGCAGCCCTTTTCCCTTACCATTTCCCTGATGCCTTGTATTGCATTTTTATTACAGCAGAGGCTATGTCTACAGGTCCTTCAGGCTATTTGTTCTGAGACTTTTATTGGATTCTCAATAAATATGTTTGCCATTGGGGGTCCTTAGCTGGTTTCCTTACCTATTTTATTGAAGCTGTGCTTCCAGACAAAATGTTAACCAGCTATTTCAACAGCAATCTGGTTTCTCTTCTGAGCTCTTGCAGTTTCTTACATGTTTGCATTGGCTGAGCTACATGTCCTGCTTTTTGTTTTTGCTTTTTTTTTTTTTCTTTCTTTCTTTTCCCCTCTCACATTTAGGGCCTTTTGTTGAGGCAGTCTGGGTGCTTTTCTGCAGCCGTCCCCATTTTGCGTGGCAGGACTCCTACACCTTTGTGGCAGGCAGCAGGTGGAATGGAAATGGCTCTCTGCAAAAATGAGAAATCCTAGGCTTTGGGTAGACAAAGAAAAGCAGGTTCCATGCCTGCAAAAAGCTACTCTATGATAAACTGACTCAATGGTTTTTGCTTGGGTAAGCCTTGCTCCACTGGGTTACATCAGGGTTACATCATCTTCATTAAGAGAGGAGGATTTGGTGTCTTACAGTCTGGTGGGTTTGTTGTCCTCGGGAAGGTCCTATGAAGAAAAAGTGACATGCCCTTGCAGGCATGTCGACAAGGTACTGATACTGGAGGGTCCCAGCCCCCCACCTGGTTATTTGTGATATCAAAGTATGTAAGTTCCGGGGCAGTAGCATTCCCTGGCGAGGCTCATGTAGAAGGCATGATGTGGCAGCCAGGTTACACAGGGTAGGACCAGCAGCTTTTCCTCCTCAAAGGTGACAATTGCACCCGTGTACTAGTCCTTCAGGTAAGAGGTTTTAGTACAACTGTTCATTGTTTGCATCACAGAAACCACTGCCAGGGCCAGCGGGTTACCCTGCATCCCATAGGCACGCTGAAGCCAGATAGCAAAATACTGATGCTTAATACTGGAGGTGAAAAAAAGTCTGTCTCCAGCCTAAGCTTCATCTTTTAAAGTAATTATTTTGGTATTTCATTGGTTTTCTATTTTTAGCTTGGATTAAAAGACTTAGGCGGTCACACTCTCTGTATGTGTTTCTGTGTCTCTATTTGTCCTTCCCATATTAACTTTTGAACTCATGAACCAGTTTCAACCAGATTTGACTGAGGAGGAGAAATCACAGAGATAGGATGCTCTTGTGATTTCTATATTAAATAGGCAGCCACGTAGAGGAGAGAGATATAAGAGCATCCACACAGGAACGAGCTATTCTAAATACTTTAACTCCAGTAAAAGTTTAGATCACAGTTATTGCTTTATTAGACATATATCCACCCATCATTTAAGTTGTCTTTCCCAGATGAAGAACACATCCTGTGTGTAATAAAAGGTAGTTCTGATTAAGCTTTTTCCGGTGCTAAGGTCATTCATAAAGTTCTCTTTCCTTTCACAAACACATGTTGCAGTTTTAGCCTAACCCAGTTAAAAAAAAAAAAAACCACAATAAAATAAATCAACTACAAGATGCAAATTTGCTTGAAACCAGGATCTGCTGCTTCTGATGCTGTTAGATTTGGATATTTGCTCAGAGCTAGTTATAAAGCTGTTCTATGGCATTTATTTTTTCAGAAGCCTCAAAAATGTCAATAGATTTTTTCCGTTTAATGTGCCACACATACTAATATTGTTATTTATGACAGGGAAAAATTGTACTTTGGGACTAGGGAATTTGTCCCAGATCACACAAGAAATTGATGGCAGAGCAATGAAGATAGTCTGTACCAAATGAGTCCATTGCCTTACCTGAAAGACCATTCAGTCAGCATGAAGCTGTTTTCCAGGGATAGAGAAGGAACTATTTAATACTAGACTATAATTTACCTCAGAAAGGGAAAACTAGAGCAAGTGAAACTGATAGCCTTGACTTGTCTGGAATCTACAGGTGATCTGATTGAAGCATTCACAGGTCAGCAGTGACATTCAAAGGATCCCAGAAGTCACTTACGCCCAGATGAAGTTACTGGGAGAAAGCTCATTTTAAATTAATTAATTAATGTAAAAAATGTAAAAATTAATGTAAAAAAAATAATTCCTGTTTTGCAAACAAGAAGAAAAATTTTGACTGATCAATAGAAATGAAAACATAAGTTGTAAAGACATAATTTTTATCCACTCTATTCAGATCAAGATGGAGAACTTTGTGATGAGCTGTTAGAAACTGCTTGGACCACTAGATCAGTGGCTCAAACCTTTTGCCAGAAGCCTCATTCCTGCAGAAGGAATGGGGGTTGCCCTTTGATTCCTTCAAATGAGCCATAAACCAGGGTTTTTTTGCCTATGGCTGGGAGAAGTGCAGACTGTGGTGCAGCACAGGGGACAGGAGGATTCAGCGTCCAGGTACCATCCCAGCCATCTTTCTCCCTAGAGCATGAACTCCACAGCTCCCCGGGGTGACATTATCTCAAAAGGGATGCTGGACTTTGGAAAAGGTCTCCCACCTCCAAAATTGGATTTCTTGTGAAGGACACATCACACCAGCCTTGTCACCCTGAGGTCTTTGTGCCACTGAGTAACCCTGTGCAAGGCAGTAACCGTGTGCATGGTCCCTCCTTATCCCTCTCTAAGTGGGGACAGTGACATGAACATTAAATAGGATCTTCTCTCAAGTATGCTTTATTATTTCCAGGAACATAATGAGCTAAGTATGAGTCACTCCAGATCCTGTGAAAGAACTTTCTTGTTCCATCTTCAATGAGAAGACTAGCCTTAATCATGCCAAAGCAAAGTTCACTTGCTGCTGAAGTGGACTGTTCCTCCACATTGAGCTTCATTTGTCTAGTCTGTTGAACAACAGCTTGGTCTGGTATTAAAGCATGCTCAGATGTTACCCTCTTTCCATGTGTCAAGAGGATGGGTAGGAGGTGAGACTGGAGCTGGGAAGAGTCCTGAACCTCAGGCTGGTGATGAAACTGGACTTTTTAGGTCAATAAAAGCCTGAAATATCTGATGTGAGTACATGCAGAACAGAGCAAGCCCATCTTGCTTTGTGTCAGAAGCTGGGGAAACCACAAAATGACAGAGGTAATGTGCCTTCCTTTGGGTGCATGGAGCTTCTAGGACAGCCATTAATGACCCTGGTATAAATGTGGGACACTGACTATTTCATCACACTGGGAAGACTGCCATAACTGACAGGTCCTAACAAGAAGTGTTCTTAAAAAAAAAATCAGAACATTTTTCTGCATTTCTGGGACACTTTTATTGCAAACCCTTTTTTCTTTTGTTGCAAACCTGCATACAGAAGATGCAGCGCATAAGGATGGTTGGTGTTTCATCTCCCATGGGACTGAAAATGCACAAATACTTTACAGTAACAATAAAAACCCAAGTACCATTACTGTTGACTACAATGTGGAACACAATTGTCATTTTAAGTTTTCCTAAATGAAAGCAAGCAGCTATATTCTTAAGGCCACAACTCCCATTTGTGAGTTGTTTTGAGCAAACAAAAGGCGGATTTTTTTCACTCAACAAAACTTTATTTTCTTATTATTGTTACTTTTAATGTATCACAAAGCAAAGCACTGAAATCTAGGTTTTAGCATCAGAGGTCAATGTTCTTACCTGAACTTGGGTCTCTAAAATGCATTTATCACACTACTTTTTGCAGTGGCTGTTCCCACTGAATGCTCATCT
>JAAGNO010024378.1:26480-95817 GCA_033439905.1 Ceryle rudis
TATGTGGGTTAACCTGTTGGGATGGTCCATGGCCTGATTGCAGCCGATACCTACTATCACACTCCTAAGCTGCTGGTAGGAACAGCTCAGGAGGGAGGACCAGCCACAGCTGTTCCCTGAAGGCACTGGGGTGCAGCTGCCCGATTTTAGATTGCTTCTAGTATTTGGTGGGGTTGTCTATCAAGAATTATTGCTGTCTGACTTCAATCTAAAGTTATTCCCTATCAAAGTCTTAAGTTTCCTGATATAAAAGTTGTGTAGCAATACAGCTAGCCAGGATGATTTGAACTATGATGCATTCTAAAACTAGTTTCTAACTTTCTGAAGTGCTTGTCCCAAATGCTGATTTTGTTTTTGCTGCTGATTTCTTGCAAAAAGTCTTCAGATGGTGTGAATTAGCATAGCTCCAGAGAGACTTGGTCTTGAGAAGTATTGTTTTGTGCCTTCGTGGCCTCCATGAAATCAATAGCAAACCTCAAATGTATTTTAGTGAGAGAAGGACCAAACCCAACACCTCCCTCACGGGGGAACAGGAAAGCAACTCTCAAAAAACTCTAAGTTTTGCTTACTGAAGTAAATTTGACATGAACTACTGAATAAGTAGAGTCCCATGACTAAAGGCATCCTGAAATGTGATAAGGGAGTCAGAAGAGAAGTTACTGCTTTTCAAAAGAGCACACTGGAACTATACAAGCAGAAAATGTATTATTTGATAATGGATATGCTTTTTGGCAGGAATATCTAGTGGAGTCCATAAGGTCACTTACATTCTGCAATAGCTGCTTTATAATGAAGGGTGGAAAAAAAAGAGTAATTAGATCCCCATGCTTCAGGAAGGCATCAGATCCCTCTTTACTGGCACATTTCAGATTCTTTTATCCTCCTGTGAGTCTCTAAAATCCTCACATTTCTTTTATATTCAGATTCTTCTCCTTATCCCTGCCTCCTTTTTTTTCTTACAGGGAAACATGCACAGAACTTTTGTCTTCTTTTGCCCACGCTAAGCAACTTGATTTCATTTTTTGTACTACCGACAGCTGTGCGTGACACTTGGTGGTTTTGGAGTGCATGGAAAATGAGGACTCCATCCCACAGATTATCTGTGACACTCTCAAGAATTAAAGTAAACACTGTTTTGCTTCGCTATTTCAAACAAAAGAAGAAATAGCAGCTGGTTTTGGCCAGTTGAAACAGAATAGGTTTTGAAGGATGTGATGGAATTTAAACATAAATGTTTCAGGCCGTGGTATGAAAGGGGCAGAGGAAATGGAGCTTTCCCCCTTCCCTTGAGAAGCATGCACAGCCTTGTGTATGCATGCATACACGTGCCCCCCGATGAGTTCCCCACAGCAACAGTGCAAATTGGAGATACAAATGTGATTGCATCCAAAGACTGCACATGGGGTCTCCAAGGAGGATCCTGTCAGCCAAATCCTCAACAACAACAACAAATTAAAAAATCAGATAACTTCTCATTCTGCAGATCATAGTCCAGTCCCATCCACTCTCATTTGACACCTTTGTACTGAATGAGAGTCCAACACTATGGGAATACGCCTCTCTGCAAGGATCCCAGGCTCCTGGGCGAGTGGCCCTGGCCCGCAAACCTCCTTAACTTCTCTGCTTATGAAACTTCCTGGCTTTTCTGGCTGCAGCCTGGGGTGCTCAGGCTCCTCACAGGTAAGATGCTAACATGGGTGGGTTTAAAAATAGAAGTGATCATTTTTCTGCCAGCTTCTGGCTCTTCTACCTATGCTCATCTGAGCAAAGAGTGAGCGGCATGGCACATGTGCCTGAGAGCGAGTTTTGTTAGGTACTTGTTAGACACCCGTAGAAATGTTCTGGCTTTCTCCAGTATCAACAGAGCTGCACAAATGGAGGCAAAATACAATTGACACTAATACAACTAGTGACAATTTTTATTGAAACCTGTTTTTTACCCAAGTTTAGGCAAAGACATCCAGAGGAATACGATATCCAGCACCAGATACTGACAGAATGAACCTGTGTTCACAGAATCACAGAATCATCTAGGTTGGAAAAGCCTCATGGGATCATTGTGTCCAACCATTCACCCCACTCTACAAGTTCACCCCTAGACCATATCCCCCAGCGCTACATCTAAGCGATTCTTAAACACATCCAGGGATGTGTAGCATCTACTACCTTGGATTACCATCTTGATCCAACACAGCTCTCCAGGATATTGACTTCCATTTTCAGAGGCTGGGAATAAAGTGGCACCAAAGAAAATGCCTACATTTCTCCCCCTTAACAAGAGTCTTCTCTTGACCTTGTTTTGTGTAATAAGATATTAAGCATCTTTTTGCTGTCCTGGAGGAATCACCCAGCAATGCACATATTGGCCTTTCCCATCTGCATGACTGCTGCTAACAGGACAACGCTCAGGGTAATGTGCTCTGCCATGCCAGGTTGATAGGGTACTGGGCTGCCAAATACACCACAAAATATTGTGGTACTTTGCCAGTTCTTCCTAATTGCTGCATTTAGCTCTTTCCACAGCAAAACCAAGGTTAAAACTGGTGGTTAAAATACTGTAAAAATAACTCGGACAATGCAAGGATTCTTTCAAGGACAAATATGAACCAATCACCACTATTAGAAAGGGCACTGCAGTGAAGAGCAGGAACAGCTCTTCTCAAAATTGGGCCCCAGGAAGAGAGGAGAGGCCAAGCTTGCTCATCCTGGCATGAAACCTCAAGTTTCAGGACTGCTCTGAAGTGTGATACCCAGACTCATTGGCTGCCCTTCCAGCATAGCAAGCGGACGCTGGCAGAGGTTGTTTCATTCATGCAGAAATGTTACCTTACTCTCCAAAAACCCTTCCCCTCTAGCTATTCTCAGGCTTTGCCAGATGGCCCTGCTGGAAGGCAGCCTTTCTGCGTCTCACCAGCACCCAATGGCAGGGGCTGATGGAAGGGTTGAGACCATCCCAGGAGGCTGGAGACAGCCCAAGAGGCAAAGACATGTTGTGCAGGTGCCTTATGGCAGTGGGAATGGACAGAAGCAAATTTCTGTGGGTGTCAGCCTTGCAGTACAACACTGTCAAGATGGTTTTGGAGGGCAATGGAGCCATAAGAAAATGACTGGTTGTAAGGATCCTGTGGGTGTGGGTTAGTTCTGCCAAAAGTCCGGTGGAGACCAGCCAGTCTGGTTCCCTGCCAGCCTGCCTGCCAGCAGTGAGCAAGGCTGGAGCCAGCTGCTGTGCAGCCTCTGGCTCCTCCGCGGGGGATCAGGCATCCCCCTCTGCCAGGAGCACTATTCCCCCAGCTGGCTGCTGAAAGAGAACTGGAGAGCCAAACACAGCGAGACAGTGATGACTGAAGAAGATCAGTTTGGAATTTTGTACCCTGAGCAATGGGACTCCTGATTGGAAATGTTATTAAAAAGTATCTCTATACATGATTTTTAGCAGAAGGCATTTTGCTTTTCTGCTCAGCTCCGAGGAAACAGGCTGGAGCATGGGCAGCAGACCCCTGGCATGGCCGTGCCCTTCTAGGCTGATGGCTGAGCCTGACCGCCCAGGATTCTGTCCTGATGACTTCTTTCTCCTTAGGACACCCAGTGCTGCTCCAGGGCCTGTAGCTGGGGTCTGAATTTTATCAGACCCATAGGAGTGGAGCCCTCTTTATGCACTGTGTCCAGGTTGACCCCTGGATGTCTCACCACACCTCAGCTGTCCAGGGTGGATGGGAGGTGGCACCAGTATTCACTGGAGCAGCAACTTGTGGCTCCCATGCCCAGTGGGGCACACGGTTGTGACTGAGACTGTGTCTTTGTTCCAACAAAGTCCTGCTTCTCATGGTTGGAGTCCTACAGGTTGGGTATCCACAGCTGGTCATGGAAAACACTAAGCCTCCCCCAATTCCTCTCCACTTCTGCGAAACAGATTCTGAAAGTGCAAAATCGACTTTGCACTGTGAAATTAACAGAAGTAGTTTTGGCAGTGATTTCCCAGGGACAGCAGGATTTTACCCTGGTTCCCCCAGTGACTGGAGGACACCCATGACCCATCTGGAGGCTGAAGTGAGGTCTCAGCCCTGTCTGGTACCTCTGCAAAAGCCCCACTGTGGCATTAATCTGTTCCTTCTGTGTCATCAACTCACTGGGTCAGCCCTGCGCCCAGCATCATCCTTCCTGCCCACTCCTGCTCCCTGATGGATCCCTTCTCTTTCCCCTGGCGCAACATTTCCATCTGCAGCTTTCCCCACTTTCCTCTCCCCTTTGTTAGAAAGCTGTCACTTCATTTATCATTTACCCTTATTTTCCATACGTAAATGCTATTATTCTTTTTCTTCAACCTTGCTGCCATGTCTTTATTTCATTTCCTCAGGTTTGCCGTGGCCGGTTTGGGTTTTGAATGATTTTTGCTTGTCTTTGAAGTTGATTTTAGTTTTCTGGGACCAAATTACCACCCTGTGTAAATGAAGCAATAATGCCAAAGCAGTCACGTTTCTCATCATCTTCCCCAGTTTTTTGCAGTAATGAGCAGAGCTGAGACAGAGAGGAGCCTAAACTACTCTTGCTTACTGACCTCTTGCCTAGTGTCTGCATTCACTAAGACAAGCCTGACACTACAAATGTTACTGATCATGAGTATCATGGTATATATATGTAAACATGTAAAAAAAAAAGCTGTTGCATAGGTACAGTTGTACCAGTAAAGCATATTTCTGCCAATATGTCTTACTTCTCCATTGTTAAAATGAATAATGTTAAAAAAGTGCAGTTTTGCTTGTGTAAACCACATCCTAGCACTGGACGTTTTGCCAGCATTGGATAATTCCAGTAAAAAAGTTATACTCAGTATTATGGGCACTCTGTGAAGTATTTTATCTGCTATAGATTTGAAGGGATGAGCAAACAAGAAATACAGTCTGCAGCTACTTCATCCTTAACGGGTTGTAATGGTCACATTGAAAGCAGTGATGTAGCAGTGTTAGCAGTATTAGGCTACATTCAGCCCCCAAGCAAGCCCACTTGGCTTGCTTTGCACAAATGGAGAGTTGTGAATCCTTCTCCAGAGGCTGGAAGCCGAGCTGTTAAAGCTCAACTGTACCTGCTATTCCCCACCCTCTTCTCAGTTTATGCCCCACAGCACCCGTGTGAGCTAGGTGAGATAAATGCATTCACAATCCTTTGAAGAGGATGGAAAAAAAAAAAGTGTTTGCATGTGTCTTCTTCACTGGCTCAGAAGAAAGATATTTCAGGGCCTGAAATGTTAAGAGGAAAAGCTTGACACTGGTGCTTACAAGTGCCAGGGGCTGTGGGCGAAAGTCTTGGTGCAGTACCTTTCATTGATTTCTGACCGATGGCAACTGCTCCTCCTGGGTGTTGCTCCTTCTCTTGGCTTCCTTTCCACCCCTCTCTGCTCAGATACAGACCCCTAATTACTGTGTGGAAGTGAATATTTTCCTCCTTCAGCCACAAGTCTTGGTCAGATGTCTACAGAAAACAATGGTTAGAAGTTTGCGCCATTTCCCTCTTCTGCAGTGGTATCACTTTATGAAGAAACGCAGGACCTGGTGCAGAACATAGAACCCTTCAGTGGGTACCAACATGACATGCAGTGTAAACACTAACCCTGCCAGCCACTGTGGGCTGAATTCATTCCTGCTGTAACTTTGGTGACGTCCTTGGAATTACTCAGAGAGGAAATCTGATGCTTACAGCCACATAATCCATTGGCTGTTCATGAGGATGTGTTACTAATTACAATTACTGAATGTTAACAGCACTACAGAAATATTGAGAGCGCCCTATATAAAAAAATATTTTTGTAGCAGCTAGGGTCATAAATGAAATTACTAATTTAAATGTAAAATCAGAAGCCAAGGGTCTGTAAGTTGGCCAAGGGGCCCCGTGTGGTCTAATGCAAATCAGTTAGGGGCTGCTGGCACTTGGAAAATAACAGATGAAGAAGAAAGCTAATTGCTAGTCCTGACCTGCCAGAGCTGCTCCTTTGTGCACCAAGTCCAACTTCCCCTTACACTTCCAAGTTATCTACAACAAAGTTTCTTCCAAGCTAAATAAAATCAGAGGCTTTTAGGAACTTAGAAATGTCTGCTTAATTTCAGTGTCGATAAGCCCCTGCTCCAACTCATTCTTAATGTATCAAAATTAAATGTTTTAAACATATTTATCTAGTTGCTATGGCTTTGCCTGGTACGTCAGACACTTTATCCATCAAATATGACAATTGAATAATATTTTTATTTTTAGATATGGATCACAGATCCTTCTCATCATACTATTCCCTTCCCCCTCCTTTCCCGAGTTTTGAACTCACTGGAAAATCTGTTCCATAATACGGTGGGTAAATGAATTACAGTCACAGATGGCCTCTGGAGATTTCATACATGCTGCAATTCATTTGCTCAGGAATGAAAAAAAAAAGAGAGACCCTTGTCTTGTGAGGGTATTATCAGAGACGGCAGATCAGACACTGTAATGCTGCCTTGCACTCTGGATTCAACCCATTTCCTAAGCTTTTATGACTCGGCATTTACTATTCCTGGATTTGAAATTTTTAAAGTGGAATGTCAAAATCCACAATGAAAATGATTGAATGCAAGGAACTGTGGCAGTTACAATTTATTTTTGCAATCCTGAGCAAAACTATGGTGTGCTATTGTAGAGAGATGCTCAAGAAGGGCAGTCTTCCGCTCTGGCAATAGTACTTCAGCTGTAATTAGCAAGAATTTAATTCATAGATGGCTGCTGAGAATTAGTTAAACCTTGCAGCAGGCCTTGAGATCCCCAGGAGGAAAATGCTAGAAAAATAAGAAACATAGTATAGAAAGTAGTATATAATTTTACTGCTTTGGTATCTTGTTCAGCAGAAGTCATACAGCCTATTTGCAGACAGACATTAGGGTCAGTCCCCAAGACTCATTTTGCATCTGAATTTAGGCCAGAGGCTACAGGAGAGAGGGATGGGATGATTGATGCATCAACCAGCAGGGGAAAATTTATCCTGTGGTAACTCTAGAGAATTCTTCTCAAGAGTGAAACTGACAAAACTGTTTTTGTTTGTGCAACGATACAAAAAAATAGTACAATGTGGTTAAATGTGGTATGGTGATGTAGCTATCTGCACTGACACACTGTCACCCCGCTGCAGGGCCAAGTTGCAAGAGGCTGAGAGAATGAAATTTACCCCTTTCTGAGTGACATTTCACACCTTTCATCCCACCCTGTGATTAGGCCTCAGAGCTAACACAGCTCAGGTGGCACCCTAATGAAGATATTTGTCCAAGCGCCAAATAAACTAGCCACTGTGGCCATTTGAGCAGAGAAGTATCAGCCAAGAGGCCCTGCTCTGAACTGGACCTTGCTTTGGATTGGAAGGAAACTGCCCCAAATCTTCTGCATTTCCACAGGTGGGTGCCTAAGGGGAGACTGTGCATCCCAGGGGGGCTCCCGACCCTCCCACAACCTCTGTCCCATGGATGAGGGTCCCTGCGTGGAGGTGGGTCTCCTGTGTCATGCTGGGGCAGGGGTGGCACCCGCTGCCGGGAATGCTGGGTGCCCACGGGAATGCCTTCACTCATTGACCTCAGCAGGAGTTTAGGGAACCAGAAGGTTAAAATGCTGGCCAAATCCTCCCAGGGCTGCTGCTCCCCTTCCTGTGAAGAGAGGGTGATTAAGCAGACTGGCTGCTCTGAGGTTTAATGAATGGCCCTTGCTGCAGTGCTTTGGGACCCTCTGACAGGGCGCTGTGAAAGGGCAAAGGGGTACTAATAGCTGCTGTGTTTTCCAGCAGCCCCAGCCAGAGATAGTTCTGTATATAGATGACAAGCAGTCAACGTCTGCTCCCTGTCTCTGTTTGCACTTCATCGAGTTATCTCCTCGCAAGCAAAGAAATCCCAGCTGATTGAACAGCACATTCATCATCTGGATTTCCTCTGTATCTTTTCCTGTATCAATGGTGCCATAAAAAGCCCACCAGAAAAGTTGACGGCGATCTGCTCTATCTTCCATTAAAAGCTTTTGCAGAGCCACGTTATGTTAAAAAATGAAGAAAAAAATCAAAACAAATCCCAAACTTTTTTTCCCCACTCAAATGTCAATCAAGGAACATTAAACAAAGAGATTAGTTCTGCTTTTATTTGTTTGTAAAACAAAAAGCATGAAATATTTAGCAGTATTGTAATGCAAACCAGATGGGAATAATGTCGGCTTGCGAGGCCGCTGGTGACCACCTCCCTTTCATGCTGCTGCAGCAGCGGGACGAGGCAGGCAGCCCATTAGGACAATTTATGAACTGGACTTCCACAGAGGGAGTTCTAGCAAGAGGTCCATGGCTCATACAGAGCAATTCTGATAACATCTGTTAGGGTTATTCATTGAAGAGGATTATATTACAATCCTTCTTAATACCACGAGTGCTACGGTAAAACCGGATGAGCCTTCAGTTTCATTTGCTCCAGCAGTATGTGTTTATCAGAGCATTTTTCTGCAGTTGGAAACCAAGGCTGCATTCATGGTATGTCACAGAATGAAATTTAGAAAGCTTGAAATATTAACCTAGAAAAACCCTCAGTCCCTGCTTTTAATCTCTCATGGCCGTAGTGTTCAGCTTCTACGGTGATGTGCAGCATCAACACACCATTAGCCTTTTTCCATAGAAAGCCACTCCCTATTAACTCTCCAGGGCTGAGATTGATTTTATTTAAATAGTTCTCACTTGGTAACCTTGCTCCATCCTTTTTTTTTTTTTTTTTTTATTTAAGACTTTGTTAATGACGTAATTTTTCCCTTAATTTACCTAGGCATATAACGAACATTCACATCCGAAATGACCTCATTATACTGGCGAGGATTCTTGTGTGGATACGATTTAGTGCACAGGCATAAGGCAGAGGAGAACTCTCTAAACGGGAGGTTTTAAACATTCTGTAAAATCCCTGCTGACTACAAGCCAGATTCTTACTGCTGTAAATTGACTTAGTTCCAACAGCTTCAATGAAGCTACACTGATTTACTCCACTTGAGGGTCTTACCCTATTATTTTTATTTATTGAACTTGCCACCTTTTGCTGCTACAACCTAAACAGATACTTCCATCTTCTAGCAGCAGGGTTGCTATCTAAAACATGTGTTTCTCTACTAATATACGACTTAAGAGATTTGTAACTGCCCAGAGTATTTCATTGTCCTCTAAAAGTGTTTATAATAATTCTTGTTGACTGTCTCAACTCCCACTGATCAGCTGTAGAATTGTTTGCAGCCTGAATCTGGTCAACAAAATATTCATTCACCATACAAGTGTGAGCTGTTTTGTCTATTCTCAGGTACTTTCCCCTCTTCTCTTCTGGACAACAGTTTTTCCTATTCTGTGTATATTGTCTGGGATGTAATCCCAAGTTTTTCTGCTGGTTCCAGAAGAAGAGGCCTGATAGACACAAAGAAGCCTACTTTCTGGGTCCACAAGAAATAGACTGATGACAAAAAATGCATTGCAAAGGAATAAAAAAAAAGTAAAACCAGAAATTTCTTTTGTGCACTGAATGTAGTCCCTGTAGGAATGTAACTGTCCCACCATCATAGTCTGCTCTTCTTACAATCCTGGACTTGTTTTATACCATTCTCCTCTGGATTCAAGCAGCTGCTCTGATCTTGACACAGCTATGATTAGCTTGAGTGTTTGCATTTGTATTTTTAGGGTCTTAATGGGAGACAGCTCATAGGAAGGCACAGGACCACATGGTCCAAATAGCTGAGAGAAGTCAAAGACCTGGATAAATCTCAGAATGTTCATAAAAGCAACAGGGAACCTAGCTCACAGGTTCACCAAAAAATCATAGTGGTTTTCTACTCTTCCATAAGTAACTGACTATGGAGCCCTTTGATGTCAGAGATCCTGGCAGACTCTATCTCATAAAGATTCAGGAAAGAAACCAGCAGCTACTTGGATGCTAATGAGATTTGCACATCTGCACGTACGTGCTGCAGTGATACTCTTCAGAGAAATCAGTGGTGGTTAAACTAAGACACTGCTTGCTCACTACATGTGATTGGCATTAATTTCAGATCTGATATTCTCAAAAAATTCCCCTTTGTCTTAGCAGGTTTGGGACTGAAGACTGTCAGAGGCCAGTGCTGCAAGAAATCATACTGAATTGGGTTATGATTTAGCAAATCTAGATTTTCTTTGGGTCCAGAAGAATTATATTCAAACAACTGTACAGTCATAGAAAAGCTGACATTTTATGTTAAATCTTCCAGGGCTAGAGTGAAGTAGGTAGATTAAGTGCAACCTTCTACCAGTGGTACGTGTGCAGAGAGGCAGGCAGCAGCAAATTTTATCCTTGCTTCACTTGTTCTGGATGTTTCTAGGTCAGCTCAAACAGTGTGATGGTAAGAAATATGCACAGCAAAAATGTGAAACCATGTCCCAGAATAATAAAAAAGTCCTTAAAAAGAAATACATATATGTTTATTTACTGCATTATAACTGTGACATGAAATAAAACTATATTTTCATTACAAAAAAGGACACATGCAATAAAATGACTTTATAATCCAGTTCAACATAGTTCATTGATAGCAGTGGAATATCACAGAACGGTCACAAGGCTGATGCTTGGCGTGCTGAATTTCCAGTATTTCTATCCTACTTGAAAACAGCAAAGTGACATCACATTTTAATTGTGATCGAGGGATAAACTTTGGAATAATGTGGCCTGATCACAGAAGATCCCAGCTGTCCCTTAACTCCCCAATGAATCTGGAAGAATCAGATCATTTTTAACTTGAGAAAATATTAAGCTTCTGACATGGATAAGGAATAGAAAGTATTTTTCAGGCAGAGAGCAGAAATCCTTCCATGTTACACCACAGCCAGGGTACAAGGAAAGGGCCTCAGGTGCACAGAAGCCAAGGCTGCGAGTTATTTTAACTGTTGTTCTGGAGAAGTAAATCAGGACACTTTCTGCAATATTTCACTGCAGCTTTCTATTATGTTCATCTGCATGTGGGGCTTCAATTGACTTTATCTGGCATTTCAGCTATGGAATTAATCCAGAATAAATACGAGGAGTCCACAGTGCAGAAAATACAAAAAGTTGTCCAGAAGTACTCAAAATATAGCCTCCTAACTAGTTAAAAGGCCCCATTCTTCATTAGAAAAGGCCTTATGCTATCACTGCTGTTCACCCATCATAGGCTCTTATTTTTAATTTTTCTGTGAAATTTCACGGGAGTACTTGTAAAATAAGGTCCTAAACAGTGTGAATAAACTATAGAATCAGGCCACAAAACGGCACTGTTTCTAGAGTAAATTCGCCTGACTTTCAGTTGAGACATTTTAGGAAGTGTCATGTAACGCTGTCCAGCCTTTTGAAACAATGACCTGATTTCTTCCTGTACATCTTTCAGGGCATAACTCTAAGGATGACTTAGCTCTAACAATTTTAATAAAACATGAAGTCAGTCTTTTTTATGTAGTTGCATATTTATACGATTTCGTAGTCAGTATACAGAAGCTTACAGCTTTTGAGATAATTCTAGCAAATAGGAGGATATATATGAAAACAAAGAGTTTCAAAACTACACGGAAATCTGTAGAATAAAATATACATCTATATATAATTTCTAAACACGAGATATTGGCAGTTTAGAAAAATATGTTTGTTATAGTCTTTCTGAATCAATAGTTGTAAAAAGAAAGGATTTAAAAAATAAGTTTAGCTTTTCAAAAAGTCATATTTTTAGTAAGAAAATAGACTGGTCCGCATTTCCCTGAATAAGCCAGAAAGGTTAAGGAAAGGTCCAAGCAAGACAAGGAGTCTGACTTGGACCCGATATCAGCTGTGATAACATGCACATGTACAGAGACAGCTGCTTGGCTCCAGTACTGTTTACCTTAGAAACGAGCCTAATTTATCACAATGTATTTAAAATTATAAATAACATGACAAAAGTAGAACTGGTCCCTGCAAGGCAAATAATTATATTCCTACAAGCAAAAAGTGACATCAATCCAGTTATTTCCTTGTGACAGTTAAAAGGTATTTTGTACCCAACTGTTACATTGAACAGCACATGTATAAACACAGATTATTATTACAGACTGTGCTATCAGCTACTATACATAAACAAGAAGAGATGTTCATGCTGTAATTGCCTCTAACATTTTTGTTCTACTTGAATATTGACATTTACAAGAAGCTGAGGTGGAGACCTAAATTCAAGCCAGGATTTCAACATGCTAAATGCACAGGGTTCACGGGAACGATTCTGATTCTCCCCATTACTGACATTTGGAATCGGCTCTGAAGAATTTGAAAACCATTCATAACATGAGTTTCTCTCGTGAACAGCCTTGGGTTTCCTCTCTGCCCAGAGGCAAGTGATCTAACATGGGACACGCTACTGAAATTTAGATCTGCATCAATAACCCTCCCACTTGGGAGGATTCATATTTTAGTTCCAGGTGACTTCTAAAAGAAGGTGGAAAAATGTACCTCAGTATTTGCTGATTTTTAATTTAAAAGCAGAGAATGGTTTGATTGCAGAAAGTTTGCTCCAGGCTGTTCTTAGTAACTTTTGAATACATCAGTTAGAACTTCTTATTAATTCTGTTCAATGTGAGAGTAAATCCCTTCATTTTGTTGTAAATTTTTGTGAAATATATGGGATATTTACTCACCCTATATGAGAGTCTTAGCACATTTCTTTCAGCTTTCTTCTAGCCTGAAACTAAACAAAAGCAGGAAAACTAATGGAAACAAGATTGATGACGTGTTGGTGAAAGGATCCAAGACTGTTTATAATTTGGCCTTGTGAATTAAATTGGGCCCAAGACAGCCAGCTGCTTTGAGGAGTGAGGACAGGTTCCCTGTAGAAGCCCTATACGTTGGTTATATTGCTAGTAAACAACAGTGCAGCTTCTGGGTCTCCTACCACTTTTCGATGTCAATGGAGTGTTACATCTTACAAAAGGCAATGACAGAAAACTGCAACATCTGCCTTATTGCTTCTGTAATTGCTTCACAGTGGTCCAGTACACCCAAGTAAACAAATGAGAAGAAGGGATGTTGCTGGAAGGGAAGCTCTGAGGCTGGGCAGGTGGAGTGTGCCCTCCTGGAATCACTTGATAAACTCAATTAGCACAAATTAAAAGGAAAACAAAAATGGAATGAGTGACACTGATCAAAAGGATACATCTGCTGAGACATAAGTGACTGTCAGGGCCTTGGCACAAGACAAAGGAGTTGTCTTTTGCCTTCCAGTCAAGCACGTGTACAAAGTAGAGGCTGGCATTTGAGGACAGACACACAGTTGGTACATGCAGCATCCAAATACTTTTAGGAATAGCCAGTGCTCAAGCAGCGACTCCCAGGTTAAACTGTTACAGGGTCTGATCTGGAAAGGTGATAGGAAAACCATCTTGGGTGCTTTTTGCCTTAGACACTGAAGCCCTAATTCAAAGCTTATTAAAGCTCATTAAAGCTTATTAAAACACATACCTCTAAACTCTTCCAGCTTCCCTTTAAGACACAATTTCTCTTAAAAGCTGTACTTGAAAGTTACATTGAAGTGGAATGTCACCTTTCTTTAAATAGAACAATAATTACACTCCCCATTACATATATATACACATATGTATACATATATATATTTCATGGCAATGGAAAGTATCGTACAGAGGTGTTCATTCATATCTGTAGTGAAACCAAGCCTGTGGTGTTCAATGCTTATTGGACTTGACAAAAGAAATAATTTTATTTTGAAGGTGGGAGTCACTTCAGGAAAAGTAACAGCTCCTACCCCTAAATTCTAGCTGGAGGCCTCCCAGCAAATCACTGGTAAGGTCAGGTGGCAGTGCAGCCTGCCTTCACTTCCCAGCCTCTCAAAATTCACCTCTCCCTTTTAACATACAGCTTTTGATGGAGTAAAAAGGAGCTAAAATGAATGGTTTGCTAGAGCTTGATAAATGAGTTGTGAAATCAGTTTGTTAAAAGCGACCATTTTCTTTTCCTTTAGTTTTTTTTTTCCAGCTCAAAAAAAAAAAAAAAAAAAAAAAGGTCCTGGCTTATTAGGGTGTACAACAGCAACATTCAAACACTCATGGCAGCTCAAGGGCACACACCCTGGAGTGTCCAGCCCCAGGGTCAGGCAGCACGTGGGAGCACTCACAGAGGCAGTGACAACGCGAGGATAAGGGAGCTGAAACCAAAACACCGGCCCTCCTTGCTGACTAAGGGGTGATTTTCTGCATGCGGTAAATAGATTACACATCAAAATCTGCTTAGACACATGAAAAGGGCCTGGGACAGGTTATGGGCAATGCTAATGGAAAGACCTTCATTATTAATAATTGTTTATTAAGTGGCACCTTTGCACTCCCATCTGCAGATGTATTAAGGTTAGTCCCTGAGCAGGGCAGATGAGGGTAGGACATGGCTAGAGGACTTGGAAGAGATGGCTGTCAAGGACCAAAGTCCCTACAGATAGTGATGAAGGCTGTTTTGACAGTGGGGCAGCAGAAACAGGTGGAGAATTTGCTGGAGAAACTGCAATGGAGTAAAAATTCATTGAATTTCAACTTACTGAAACAGGACCAGATATTTTTGCTCTATGTATGGAGGAAGAGCTGGCACTGGAAACAGTTAAGAGAAAGGTGACAGGAATCAGAACAGAATCACAGAATAGGATCAAAGAATAGAATCATAGAGGAGACCTTCCAGATCATCAAGTCCAACCATGAACTGAGCACTGCAAGGTCACCACTAAGCCACGTCCTTCAGCACCACATCTCCACAGCTTTAAATCCCTCCAGGGATGGGGACTCCAGCACTGTCCTGGGCAGTCTGGGCCAAGCCTTGACAACCCTTGTGAGGAAGAAATTGTTCTTCATGTCTAACCTAAACCTCTTCTGTCACAACTGATCAAGGGTGTGGAAGAACTGTAGCATGGAAAGAAGCAGAAAAGACTGGGATAATTTACTTCAGGAAGGAGACAAAAACAGTTCTCTGCTCTGACAAAAGAAGGAAAGACAAACCACGGTCTGGAGAGGGTAGTGTTGGTCTTTTGCTTCCTTGAATTTAACACACAGGCTAAAAAAATGAAAATCAAACATCCTCCACTCCCCAAACTGAAGGCTTCTGATTCAAAACCAATTCTGGAGAATACCTTTTCACGCAACTTAGAATCCTAGAATTGTAGGGATTAGAAGGGACCTCTGGAGATCATCGAGTCCAACCCCCCTGCTAGCGCAGGAACACCTAGGACATGTCACACAGGAACAGATCCAGGTGGGTCTTGAAAGTCTCTAGAGAAGGAGACTCCACAACCTCTCTGGGCAGCCTGTTCCAGGCTCTGTCACTCTCACAGTGAAGTTTTTTCCTCACGTTGAGGTGGAAATTCCTGTGTTTCAGTTTGCTAACTTGTAGGAAGGATGTGGAACTCACTGCTGTGAACAGCTGTGAAGCCAGAAAGCCACTAGCATTCAATAAGGCACTGAACAGGCTCATCCCCAAAATCCAGATGACTAAAGACAACAGCTGGCATTTACTTGTAAATGAATAGAAAGCCTCCAACCAGTTTGATAAAGAATCGCTAATTCCCAAGGATTAAACAGAGACCTTCATGAACATCTTTCTACCTACAATAGCATTTCCTGCTTCTTTTCCTGGAGCATCAGTGCCTACCAGCTATTGTTAATCTGTCACTGAGGGTTTTGAATTAACAGTTTCTTCTGTATTTAATGAAAAGAAAAAAGAAGTCCCAAGACTCAAATCTCAGCTAGAATGAATTACCCTGAGGGGATCCTCCTTCCACAGTCAGGGCTGTGACACTGGATAGTGCTGACAGACACACTCAAAATTTTGTCTGGCAGAGCAGGATGGCAAATCCTTGTTCCTGTGTCATTAGTCCTGGGTTGCTCTCATTATGCCAAACCTACATGTTCATTGCTTGCATCAAGATAACAGGCTGCCTTTTGCAGATCTAATGTCTCCTGCTGCTTCCACTGGGACATTTTCCTTCACCTACGCAGTTTCATCTCACCCACTAGGTTTACTAGGTGGCTGGCTCACAGATACATCTACAGCTAAATCTGGAAATTGCTGAAGCAGGTTAGGTAACAAGCATGCTGTTCAGGCTACTGCTTGAATTGGCATATTCCTGATAGATACTCCTTTTCTTTCCAGATCTACTGATATCTCTGTGGTAGACACCTATCCTTAGTTTACACTGGATAGAAAAAAGCTAATAGAAAAAATCAACTAAATGACAGATTATTCCAGCCTTCTTAATTTCTTTCCTTTTTTTTTGAAAATGCTACATTCAAGAACCTTTGTTTTGTTTTGTTTTACCAATGAGCAAGTGTAAAATGAACCCACAATTCTTAAACATACATGCACAAGTCAAAAAGCCTTTGTGCATAAAACATTCCACACAGTCACCCAACACCTATGACTAATCTGTTTATAACCCAGTATAATAAATAGATAATTATGGGGGGAGGGAGGAAGGAAATAATGAAAAAATAGTAAGATTAATTTCTGAATGAATCGTGATGTCTGTACCAACAATGTTATTTTTAGTATTTTAATAAACTGGTTGCTGAGAGTTGCCAATCTCTGACAGATAAAGGCAACAAATCTTAAGTGCTCAGAGCAGGTCAATGATCTGAGAACTACTAAGAATATCTGCTTTCAGCTGCAGACTAGCAATTGATGCAGTACCCAGTGGATAGTAAAGTTTCCAAAAGCAGTTTTTACAGCCAGGTCGGTACATAACCTATGACCTGAAAGACACCTATGATGCCTGGCAAAGATGTTTATTAGAGTATTTATACTGGCATTTCTTGAAAGGCAAAACTATTTCTTCATTTTTGTTTCAGTCTGTAATCTTCAGTTATTCCAAAAGGTCTTGTTTGCTCTGTGAATCTCTGATATACAGCAGTTTTCTTTTTTCTCTTGAGAAACAAGACCATGTACTCTTTTGTCAACAAATTTTAAAAGAATTCTTGTATATGAACTCACTCTTCAAATCTCTTTAGTGCTAACGAAATTTGTATGCACGCACATCAACGTAAAACATTTCCTGTTTAATACTGAAGAAGAGATTAGATGGAGGAAACTCCTGAGGTCCTAGAGCAACTAAAGAGTACATACTATTTCTTCCAACATGCAGAGATTACCATCTGCCTATCTAGTGATGGCCAGTTTTTGAAGATAGTTGTTCTCTCTGAGGTCTTTGACTATCCCACAAAAAAAAGGACTAAGGAGTGAAAAGAAGTGAAAAGCCATTCTAAAAGTTCTCAAATTATTCAGTAATCATCACGTGTTTTTATTAATTAGGCTAGTAGCTTTCTTTTCATTCCTAAATGTTTCAATTTAGAAAGTATCTCTGTCAGGGCAAATAAGCTAGAACGTGGCAGAACTCCTAATTGCTCTGGAGATTCTGTGCTAACAGGGGAATACAATGTTTTTAATGTGTGTGCATAGAACTGAACAGGTATTTCATACAGAAAATTCTGGAGAGGGCATATATAAATAATATTTAATGCAATCTAAACGGATTGCTGGAATCAGAGAAAGGGCCATCAATAGATGTGTGACACAATAGCAAGTTTCTACCTCACTGTATTGCAGGCTTGGAAATTTCTGTAGAAAGCATCTGACTACAGAATCAATTACAATTTATAAATTATTCTTGCTTTCATTCCAAAGGCTGGGTTTGAAGTGTGCCTTCGGGGCTGTGCAAAACTCTTACTTTAATGCATGGGCACTAGAGTGCAGGATTTTGCCTTCAACACTGAAGGGTCATTAATGTGGTCAGTCAAATACTTGATCCAATAGTGCAGGCAAATGCACAAGAACTCTGTTCTGTGAACAGGCTGGGTATCTGCATGCAGTACTGGCTACATGGCCTGAGCCAGATGGACAAACAATTTATAAGCTCAAACATATTCAGTCTACTTTTCAAGTACCCACTGACAGAGGTTGGATCTGGATTAAAATTGTGCAAGCCCTCAGCTGCGGATGCTTATCTGTTTTGTGCATCCGATGTTTTTGGCAAGGGATGTCTTAAGGCAGCAGCCCCAGTCCAAACCTGAACTGTAAAAAATCTCAGTTACATATTGATGTCAGAGATCTATGAGCTGGGGATTTTACAGGAACAAAAGTGAGAGTCTAACCCCTAAATCATGTGGGAGCAAAGATTCAGGCATGAAGAACAATGCTCAAATTCTAAGGACTGATTTGGAAACAGTATGATTTAGTTTGTGTTTTGAGGAATCCGAGCTTTGTTCAGCTTCCTGGAAGTTGAACTATGCAGTTTGTTATCATTAGTCCGAGTATTGACTTGATTAATATTTATACACACTTCCAGGAATCAGTATCACAAACTTTTCAGAAGAAAACCAAGTGAATAAAAAGGAAATTAAATTTTGGATTTACATTTCAAGCTTACTACTTTGATTTTTTAAAAAAATTCTTTGTTTCGTAGAAAAATCTCACACCTGTGTTGGACTGGTGAGGTCAGTGACATTATGGAACAGTGAAATCGTTCTGAGGGAGACAAACATCAAATCCTGTGCTGTGGATAGTTTCCATTGAAAAGTAGAAAGATTCATCACTTATGTGAGATATTTAGATTACTTAAATTAATGAGGATGGATTTGCTGAGATTTAAAGCAAAAAAATTCCAAAGATACAGACAAGGGACTTACAGAATAAATTGAATGCAAACCCAGTAGCAAAAGTGTGTTTCTAATTTAGTGGGGTTTTTTAACTGCCACAACACTGAAAAATCAGTGATGGTGCAGTTGTTCTGTTATGGTCCTCTGTGTAGAAATTTTTTTCCCAAGTGGCATACTCATATGGTGTCAAATGCATTTGAGAACCCATAAAAATCATCTAGTTCAGAAAGGCTGGGCAGAAAGAAATCTGATGTGAGATTTTTGTGCTTTAATAGAAAGCTATCTCCCTACTGATTTTCTCTTGTGGCTATATTTTTTCTCATAATTTTTACTTTCTCACTGGCATTTTACTTTCATCACCTGGAATGGCTCAGCAAAACTCAGAGAAGTGCAATGTAGCTGTGCCACAGAAAAGGACGTGCACAAACACACACAGTCACAATCACACATGGTGGGCTTTGTAATTGTCCCTCTTCCCCCACATGTATTTTCTACTGGAGCATTTAATTTGAAATGTATATGTGTGTGATGATTAACCCTTTGCTGCATAGCCATAAGGGTTTCTTACCTCAGGGCTGGCAGCAATTTTTAAAGGAGTGCTGCAAGAACGTGCATGGCTCTTGCGGGGCTAATTAGAGAGAGAAAGAGGTACGTTCCCTATGGCCAGAAACAACCGTTGCAAAGAAGGAATTAATTTGCAGCATTTTGTGATGAATTATAGCTCCTCTCCATCCACAGGCCTTACCTTCCTTTGCTTCCCTTCCCATTTAGATGTGAATGTTGAAGCAGCATACATCCTCTCTCCTCACCTTCCTGCTTGCACCCCCCTCTGCCTGGTCTCTAGACCTCTTCTGCTACCTCCTGACAGTTTTTAATCCACATCAGTTCAGATCCTCCCCACATTCCTCTTGCACTTTACCTGAACACCTTCACCATCCCTGCTCTCTTTCCTTCAATTTCCCTTCTCTTTTTCACTTTTAGCAGAATTTTGTCATTTTTATCCAACTCTAGCAAACCCAGTGTAGTTGGAAGCATTATTAGGAACACAGTGACAGAATTCTGGCAGTGGAAGAATCTCCTCAGAACACTGGTAAAGTTCCTCTTACTTGCCCCATTTTAAACTTCACTGAATTAAAGCTGTTTAATATGCTGCAGTACCAATACTCTAGCAGGGAGAAAGTATCAAAAAGATTCAGCTAATTGTCTTCCACAGAGACCGTGTTTTGGTCCTCAGTGTTCATCATGACTCCTTTTCTTAGGCTGTATACATTTCTGGCCACCTTTCTTCTCCATGTTTAGCTAGTCCTCTTTCACATCTGCCTGTTCTCCCTCGTTCTGTGCCTGTAATGAGCTCCTTGCTTCTATACCTCCCTACTCTACCTGAGTTTGCTCCTTTAGCAAAACTATCATGGTTTTATTAAAGAAGTATGATTTCCTCCATCAGTCCTCAGCTACTAAATAATTTAACTGCACAATGGATTTTATATTACTTTGGAACGTATTTGTAAAACAACACTGAGTACCCCGTACTGAGTACCCATAAGACAAGTTCCTACCACAACATAGCCAGGATGGCTATGTAACTATTTTGTCAGTTACTTTTGGGTTTTTTTTTGCACGATCACTACTGTGGCAAAAAGGATAAGACAATAAGAGAGAGAGCTCCCAGAAATGGCACAACATTTTAGAAATTACCTTTTCTCTCAGAAGTCAATTAGGTAAAACACCACTAAGAATGGTTTCATCACAGTGAAAATTGCTTTTACATTAAAAGGCAAAGTTAAAATGTACATTCAAAAATTTGATAAATCAGGCATAAGGTTAGGTAAATAAATGACAATTGGTCATCATCTTAGTTTAGACTATATAGAAATCTAGGCTTGACTGTCTTTGATACAATGAGTTTACATCAGTTTAACAAACCATTAATAGAAAAACATCCTAGGAAGGAATCTTGTTTCCAAGGTGGGTTTATTAAAGTACTTCTGACTTTTGCTTCACTGACAGTGAGCCAGGCTGCATCCCACTGTTCAGGCTTTATGATCCATTACCAAATGCCTCTTTATAAAACTAAAACCAAAACAAACACAAAAAACACAAGCAAAGAAAACCCCACTGCTTTTTAAAGACAGGACCATTTGATACAAGCTTCTGTTCGGTGCTAACAAATTTGTTCAGAAAATTCTGATCAACCCCGATCAACAAAAAAAAACCCCAAAACCTGATCTTATAAGGTGTCCTGCCATAGAGATGTTAAAAAAAAACCCAAACAAACTAATCTTTTTCCAGCTTTCTTCCTACTGTATTCTACCTCTCCTAATTCAGGTGGAAATCTGGCAAAATATAAGAACAAAAGGAGGCCCACCACACTCCTGACAAAGTCGGTGGAAACATTTCATAATACTGTATATGATAATGAAAAAAAATCTCAAGATTTCAAATAGAATAGTCCCAGTTTTCCTTGGTCTGAATGTCAACCACTGTGTTCAAATACAATTCTACTGCACCTGCTCTCCAGTTTGTGCTCTGCTTCAAGCCCTTATCTTCTCATACTTGCTCTGACTTCGGTGGTAAACAACAAGAATCTGATATTTAAGATATTTAAGATCACCCAAAAAACCCCACAGAAAATCCATCATTCAGTACTCCTTGCTAAAAGCTGGTAGAAACAGAAACATTGCAGGATTATCCTTAAACAGCAGATGAGTGGATGCGGATGTTAGACCACAGATATGCATTTATATATATATATATGTACATACATACACAATCTCTATATACACATTATAAATATAGCAAAAATCTACAATACTTGCAATTGTTAAAACCAGTCATTATTTCTGACAGTTGCCTCATGCCACACCAAAGAAGTTAGGTTGGAGGTGGGCTGTCGTATCTCAGCATCAGGTTGAAGGATCGAGCAAAGTTGTTGGCCAGTGTGCAGCTGTGGCTCTCCTCTGTCAGGGGCAGGAAGAAGGCCAGGAGCAGGAGGAGCAAGAGGAGTAGTTGTAGTGGTAGTGCAGCCCAGCACACTCGATGCAGGAATGAGCACACACCTCCAGAGCGCTTCTAGAAAGACACACAAACCAAAGAGCAAGTCAAAGAAAAGACCTGAGGAAGTGCATTTCAAATACATCCCACTGCCAGGTAGAGGGTCAGAACAACCCATGTTGTCCTTGCCCTAGGATCAGACAGGGTGCTTGATACCCTGAAGCTGTTTAAACAATGTCTTTTAGGAGAATATTTCACTCTCTTCAAGAATTCATTGCTGTCAACTGTTGTCCTCTAGAAGGAAAACACTGCTGACTTTCTAGCAGAAGAAAACAACTGCCTCCAAGTCCATTTTCCAAATGCAAAGTGGTGGTTGCAAATGCTCATGCTCATGGTCAGCTGCTGACTGGTCTCCCCACAGTCAGAGTACGGCACAGAAGGTCTGCGTTCATAACTCTCCTGTCAGTAAAATGAGAGTGCTGATGAACAGAAGAAAGGAGACAGCCTCCTGCTCTCTGTCAGCAGAAAGGAGCTTTGTTTGCAGTTCAACCAGCTCACGGTCATCTCCCCAGCTGCAAAATGCTCTTTGGATCTTGACTTTGGGGTCCACAAGGCTGGAGGTCAGAAAAAAAGGCCATGCAGGGCAGCCTGCCTCAATATCTTACACCTTACCAGGCCCACTTTAAACTTTCATGTGATGAAAGAGAATGAGAAAACACAACACTGACAGTGAGGAAGACATTAAAGTCACATTTACTGCTGAGCAGCCATGGGAGGAACACACAAAGAAGTTCCATTACACTTTTCTTTATGCTGGTGTAAATCTAAAGTAGTTCAGAATTTAATTAATTTAATCTGGATTAGCATGACCAGAAGAGAACATATTTGGGGCTACGGAATTCAGAGAAGATTAATTAAGAAGTGATATTTCCACTGGCCAGACTTGTGGATGTGTCCTGCCAATGAGCTGAACTATTCATTTCACAAAAAAAAAAAAAAGAAAAAAAAGAAAAAAAAAAAAGAGCTGTCAACTATCTGTAAGGGATCCCTGAAAAAGAGGGCTCAATAATCCATCAAATATGGATTTATACTCCGAACATAGAAATCACGCTCTTAATGAGGCTACAGTAAGTACCAATCCTACATCACAAATATCAAAGGAGAACATCCACTGAAGTGGGACCCATGTTTTCCATAAGAGGAAGTTAATTTGCTGTGTTTAAGTGATAGCCAATGTCACTGCTGCAGAAAAAACAGGCCTTCTGGCCATACTTGCCTTAACAGGCAATGTGTTTGTCCCACTATGGCAACACCGTGAATAGTCTGTTGGAAACACCAGCAGAGAAGATAAAGAGCAGAATGATGGCAGACGTAAGTAATTACATCCTTTGCTGTCTTTTAAGGATCTCTTCCACTGCTTTCTAAATTTCTCAGTCTCTTGCAGCTCTATATAAATGCTTACAGAATTAATTATGAAGACAAATATGTAGCTGCAGTTACAGATCATGAGACAGTTGTGCTGTGAAATCCTTCTTCTGTTGTGGTTGGTTTGCTTTCATTACATTGAATGGCTGATGAGATTTAATTATTGTGTCAGGCAGATGTAGAGGCAGCACAGCAACAGCTGCTTACTCTATCATTCCTGGCCTGCAGTATCTGAGCTGTAACTTGCTTACTGAGGTCAGTGAAAATGCAGGTCCTTGGACACTGGAACTGTCAGTAGTTTTTGGGCAATGAGAAAATGTCAGGTTTTAAGTGAAACTCTGACTTTCCTGGGCACAGCTAGCATTTACTCTCCAAATCAAAGCTTCACCAACCTGCCTGCATCACAGGAGTCAAAGTACCAGAGGTAAGTACCCGTACTAATGGGACTTGCCATTTTCTAGTTCTGGAGCCCAGACCTGAAATTCTTCATCTCCCCAGGATTTCATCAGCCTCTGGGCTGAACAAAGCCTGCAGGGCATTAGTGTTTATAGTCAATGTTAAACTTTTATACCTAAGGGCAGCAGCCATAACCCTTGGTGAGAGCTTTCTGGTCTTGGCTCTGTAATGCCATGAAACAGCCACTCCTCAGTGTAATCAGTATAAACCAACAGACTGTCACTGACAGCTGCTGTTTTCATTGACCATTTCTCATTCTTAATTTCCCATTGCATCTATAATATGCAGCAATATGACAAGTACATTTATTACAGTGTTCCATCTCTAAGGAAAAAATCCTTTCCTAGGTTCCAGAAGCCATGGACAAGTCTGTCTGTATGTATTAACTGATGTAGTTCTGTTGGTGGAAGGTCAGATTAGAGATACCTCTGCCTTGGGATAATTCAAATCATGCTCTTTCTTCTACCACTAAAATGTAATAAGACTTCATGATGATGTTGTTAAAGGGTAGGATCCCGTGACTGTTCAATAGTCCATATGGCTGGAAGTCTCAAAAACGTTCTCACAAGCTCTAACTAGGAATTAGAAGTTCACCTCTCACTGACACAGTTGTGAGGACTGCCAGTCTTCCTTGCAGCAAGTACAACTTTTGCTTTACAGTTGCCAATCCTTTAGCATTGGTTTTGAAAGCTATTTTGATCTGAAACCATTCTTTTCATTGTCAGACCAGCTGCAACACCTGTACTCCCAGTTACCTCCTTCTGCCTATGAACCAGTGGGAAATAGTGGGCTTTTCCAGTTTTACCTTATCTCTGCTCCTGTCAAGCCCAGGGAGCTTGTGTCTTATACTCTCTCAGGTTTGTTGTTGGCTTCCTAAGATGACCACACTGCCAATCAATCACTAAAATCGTTCTTACCCCAATTCTTTTATCAATCCAGCATTTGATTCGGAGGAGGTCACTGACTCTGCCCTGATCTCTAAAGCAAAGCCTATTAATGCAACTCTAAGAAATATGATCAGATTGAGATGTTACTTTTTAAGCGCCTCGTCTTTAGATCTACCAGAAGAAACTGTAAAATACTATTGCTTTTCGAAGCTCATCCTCCAGAAAGAATTCATGTGAATTGGCTTTATTAACAAGCTAATGTTTGCTCTCCTTGGAGCTTTCTGCAGGGTAAGATACTCAGGGTAACCATATCAGATGCTAGCGCTAGAAAAATCTGTGGAGGGACATTTGCCTGAGGGCAAAACTTCAGAGAAAGAGAAATGTTTTGCCTTTATCTGCTGCTTCTCTCCCACCTGCTTGCTGGGTTTATAGGCATTTGTGTTTGATTAACTTTTGTCTGTGCTGTCCTGCTTCTCTGTTTTGTTTGATCACACAGTAAGGTCAGAATCTTGTATTTCTGACTCCATCTGTTGCCATGGGAATGACTCTGCTATCACAAACATGGTATTATGATGTCTCTGCAGGACTGAAGATGAGGCACACAGGAGCTGTGAGGGTTTGGTGCTTTCAGCAAATTTGCAATGATAAACCCTTAATATATGAGGGCCCCAACCTGCACACACTGAAATCCATGGGAGATTTACCATTAACTTCAGTGTCTACAGCAGGATTATGCACAGAGACAGCTAAATAAAGTCAGGATTGGGAACTACTTCATGGAGTTCAGCAGATACCCTTACAAATGGATTCATTACTTTGCCCAGGTTCTGGTGTTCTTGTGCACATGAAACCTATATTAGTTCTGTTGCTTTGTGCTTGCTGGAACAATTGGTGATATAATTTTTTTTTTTTTTTTTGTGGTAGTACCAGTGGAGGTGTTACAGTTAAAGAATAGGAAATTTTTAAGAGACACAGTAACTTGTAATAGGAGAGATGATACAGTTGGAAAGAGCAAGGGAAGGTTTTGGGCACTGACTCCCACTGTGAAAAAAAAGCATGACTTCAATTTTTCTAAGACTAAGAGAAGGCATTTTTTTAGGTCTGTGCTGTGATAAAGAGATGCTTTCAGGCTGTGGTGACCTGAGACTATGACACCAACAAGGAATTCAGGAAGCCAAGGTTCAAACCTCTGCTCTGCTGGGCTCAGAGCTGTATGATTCTACTTGGAGTCAGGACACACTCTGAAACATTTCGCACATCATTTTGCATTAGAAAAGGACAGTCTGACACAGTTCCATCTTTGCAAAAGACAGTTTGATTAATTAATTTCCATATGAGATCAAAGGTGGGAACCACGACCCTTGCTACACAGTGGAATTCCCCTTCCCTAGTCACTCCAGCTACTGGTATCAGTACAGCTCCAGCACCCACAGTGCCTGCAGTGTGTGTGTGTCAGATCTAAGCTCCACAAAATATTCTGAAATGAAATCTTCCTCTGAGGAAAACTGGCAAAGTTCCAGTGAAGTCAACAGAACTTTAATTTCCACCATCTTAGAATAACAGCTGGAATACCTGGGTATTGAGCCAAAGTGTCAGAGACATTTTTGAAACACACATGGAAAAGGAATAGGTTGACATTTGAAAAGAAAATATACTTTTAAAGTTCACCATCAAGGATAAATGTCCTCCCCCTTCTCCCTCAAAATACCAGGACAAGCAAAGACTGTCAAGGGGTAGATGGCTGTGTTTTGTGTAATGCTAAATGCATGCTTGTTACCAAATGAACTGCACTGGCTGTGAACACTCACATTTATACTTGATTCATGTTGGGGCATCTGAATGACAAGCATCGGTTTAGATCTAGGGAGTCCTCAGCACTTAAATCTGTTTGCAGTTAATAACTCCTTACCAAATGCACTGTGAAAAATGACTTGGATGGGAAATAGCAGAAAAGCACTTTAGAACTTGCTACATAATATTCCTGTGTAAGTTGCTGAAGTGTTTTACTAAAAATCAGTGCACTCCCTGGTTTGCTATTGACCGCATTCCAGGATATATGAAAACACACAGTTAATCTAGTTATTTGAGGGAGCAGAGGAATATAGCATCTTATACCATACTTATTAGTGGGGTTTTGCTGCCGCTTGTATGTCACGAGCATGCCTGACAAAAATCGAACCTGCACCACTGAATCAGTGATCCAGCATAGAAAACCGATTTATTCTGGATTCATTCCTCTTACCTTAGAGCACTTCACTGAGAGACTATCTTGGGAAATGCACTGCTGTCTGAAAACCCCTGCCCTCCCCATGTATAAAGGGACCAATGCCCTAGTGTCCTACAGACATTATACAAAGACACCAATAGCCATGCTGCTTCAAGCCAGAGCTTTATCCAGCTCAAGTATCCCATATTCTGCAGCAATCAGCACAGACACAGATACAGGTACTAAGGCAAGAATAAATAATTTTTTCTTAGTATTCTCAGCCTCCAAATGCTTTCAGCTCAGGCAGTTTCCTAAGCCTGACGTAGCTTGTCCATCTAGTTAACATTCAGTGAATCTTCCTTCCAGATGTGTGTCTGGTTTCCCCATGAACCTATACAAACTATAGAAAGTCCTCAATATCCTTTAGCAAGGAGTTTCACAGGTCAACTGCCATGAAGAAAAAGAATCTTCTGTTAACTTTGAACCTACAACAGCAGCTTACCATACACCTGTTTCATTCTGAATAGGAGCATGCCATCACCAAGCACCATCACTTTTCTTTGGTAAAGCAGTTGCCTTATCAGTGATATTTTGGCTCTGAGAGGCCATGGGTTTCTGCCACTTGAGATCCCACTGGGTGTTAATTCAGCTGCCACTCACAGAGGCAGGTTATTGCCAACAAGAGGAGATCAGTTTCAGAGGAAGCAGAGGCTGATCTCTCAAACCAAAGCAAACTGGACTTTTACCTCAATGTGGGATAGAACTCATCAGTTCTCAACTCAGAGCCATGAGTGTCCCTCTCTAAGATAAGCAACATACTGCAAATCACAGCTGGTCTTTAAGAGGGAAATAATTTGTGGGAGTTGGATACTACTGTCGCCACAGAACTGAGTGTCCAACATGCTTTGGGCAAAGCTGTGGCACATTCCCATAAACCACAGCAGGAACTAAGAGTTGGATACTGTTGATCAGAGGTTATGCGGCCTCTGCAAAAGGACAGTGAGGCACTGTGTTGAGAACTGTACTTTCCTAAATGCAAACACTGCCCAGGTTAGGCAACCAGCAGTGAGGAATGAGTAAGGATGGCAGGGACCCCTTTGAGTCCTGTGCTTATCATTCTCTATCTCATAACAAGCTACCAGAATGAATGTGCTGAAGGGAGGTTAACTGAGGTCATACAAGCAATTTTAGCTCTGACATTTTCTATCTTCAGATTGTCTGACTTTGCAACCTTAACTCTCTTTTCAATTCTCAAGAGCATAAGTGTATATACATAAATAAGTATACAGGCAAATTACAGGCTTTGTTTTCTCTCTTAGGGGACATTCTGGAGTACCTCAACATTAGGTAGAATCTTTGATGAAGGCTTCATTTAAAAAAAAAAATGAAAACAAGGAAAAGACAGCAGTTTGTATCTGAAGTTTCAGCAGGCAATGTGGCAGATATTTCAGAATTTCTGCTGGGAAGATGCTTAGAAGTAAGTGCTGTGCCATATACTACTGTGACACAAACAGATTTGTAAAGGTTAGCTTCTGTGTTCATATACAACTCGACATGCTTTGAGAGGAAGCATGCCACAGGCCAAGGGCTATAGCCCAATCTGTTGAAGTAGCACCAATTTCTATAATTCTCCAGGCCTAAGCAAGCAGAAAAAGTCCCTGGTTTGGTCCCATCTTCAGCACATAAACAGTGGAAACTACTTTCTTTTTATTTGGGAAGTGTTCGATAAGTGATAAAAGTTAGGAAGCACTGTGGAAGATCTGTAAAATGGTAGGTAGGACGGGTCACTAAAAATACCTTAGTTCCAAGTTACAAGAATGTGGAAGGTCAACCTTCCAGTGAGGTAATTTTGAAGCACATTTTCCTATCCAACACCAGGTAGTGAGTTACACTTAGTTTCTTAAGGATCACAAGGGAAGTATTTGCAAAATGTTCACAACAGGATAAGAGGTTTTTAAACCAGTTGTACTTGTTTTGGCTGGGATAGAGTTAGCTTTCTTCAGGAGTACCTTGTATGGTGCTATGTTTTGGATTTGTCAGGAAAACAGGGTTGGTAACACATGCATATTGTAATTATTGCTGAGCAGGGCATACACAGCATCGAGGCCTTCTCTGCTTCCCACACTGCCCTCCCAGTGAGTAGGCTGGGGCTGCACAGTATTCCAGTATTGCTGGGATGGGACACAGCAGGGACAGCTGACCCCAACTGACCAAAGGGATATTCCATACCATGTGACAACATGTTCAGCAATAAAAACAAGGGTTGAGGAGGAGTTTTACTAGGGCTGCCATTGCTTGGGGATTGGTTTGGCATGGGTTTGCTGTTGGTGAGCCACTGGGGGGTGGGTTATTACTTATTTTTCTTGGGTTTCTCATTGTTTCCTTATTTACTTATTAAATTGCCTTTTTCTCAACCCGTTAGTTTTCTTTTTACCCTTCCAATTCTTCCCCACAGTCCACTGTGGGGGGAGTGAGCGAGCAGCTGCGAGGAGCTGAGATGCTCACTGAATTTAATTGAATTCAGTTAAAAACACATGAATGCTCCACCAGTTTAAAATAAACTTATAAGCAACAGAATTGATCCCAATAAATATATTCTGTACTTAAATGCTGTACAACATTTAGAAAGAGAGTTAGCAGTACCTAGTAGATGGATGACTTTTCAGTAAGTGTATTTGCAATTTAGTAGGAGACATCAATGTTCTACATTTATTCAGGAAGATGGAGAAGTAAAACAACTTCTCCTTATCTCCAACTTCCACTCAGCCTTGCAATTTGAAATAAATTAAAATGGTCATAGAAAGAATAAAAATTGATATAAAGACAACATGTTCTGGAATCTGTAGAAGCATCTACTGAAATTAAAAGCTGGTTTATCATATCAACAGTGTACATCTCCAGCTGCTTCACTGGTAACTTCTCTCAAGTCACAGAGGGAAAAAAAAAAAAAAAAAAATCTGTCTGCTATTGAATGGTAAGATGTCCTTCATACTGTGTTTGGGCCACCGTATAATTCCTAAAGCAGGCAAGCACAGGTTACAGGCACAGCAGTGAAAAAAATACAGACAGATATTCTCTATATCTCTAAAAGAGATCCTGAAAACTGAGATACTGAAAGATACATTTTAACGAATCTTTTCCATTTTGCTAAGAATGTAATTGCACAGAAGATTTCAAGTGGCCAACACAGGGCAAGACTTCAGGAGAACAAATGAGCCATTTACTTTCAATAGAGAGGCACAACTAAGGCAGGCGTGTACACATGATGCTGTGCATTTCTGTAACATGAAATTCTGCCGTGAAGAATTCCTGTTATATCTGCACTTGGGCAGAGCAGAGCACATTACTGGTTTCCTCCTGGCAAGCTGTGGCAGCTCTTGCTTTGCACGGTTTCCTGAGTGACTGCATTAATTTGATTGACTCCAGATAAATGGTGTCTCTAAATAAGATTAAATTACATGGTCCTTCTGTCTGTGTGTTATAGGAGATTACTCTTAGCAGAATCTCAAAGGAAGCAATTAGCTGACCACTGATGTAATGAATCCTAATTATTTTGTTTGTACAAACAATAAAACCAGAATCATTTGTTTAGCAAGGAAGTGTAATTACTCTGTGCACTTGAGAAAATAAATCAAACACTGCTACCTAGACCTGTAAATAATGAGCCTTTGACTTCCTATTTATGCTAAGAATGCTCACGGAATATTTGCAGGTAGCTGGGAGCCAACCTTTGAAAGTAACATTCATCATAGTTATTATTGAGCACTTGCTTGATTATGTCCTTGGGTATGCTAGGTGCCCCGCAGAAATATCCATCTACATTGCCCTGTCACTGGCACCTGCTAAAAATTCACTGCAGCCAGTGCAATTTCCTGCAACTGTTTTTTGTTAATCAACAAGAAGTCTCTCACATCTCAATCATTAGCCTGTACTGTTCCTAAGGGCACCAATGGCTAGGGGCATGTCCTCAGCAAAGGATGAATGATCAGAAAAAAAGCACATTAATACACATGGAGCAAGCTATTTTCTGCCCAACATTTGGCCATTGTAGGCTAAAAATGGAATAAAACTAGAAGGCAATGGAATGAGACTGGGTGCAGCTGGGTCTTTTCCTTCTCCCGGTTGACCTGCTGCTGCTGCAAAATATTCACAGCTCAAACAGGAGAGACAAGCAGAGTCACTGGGGACCTCATGTTGCAGAAAGCAGAGACTGATCCAAAAGTAGACGAAATTCTGCCACCTCTGCTGATTTTGTGTGGCCCAAAAGCATGAAGGAGCTAACAAATTAGAGATAACCTGATCCCACTGCCTGCAGACTCACTGGGTGTTGCAAGTACTGTGATGCAGCCCTCAACCCTGTGTACTTTCTCCAGATAGTAACTCCTGAGATCAACCATTCTCTTAAGGTAGCTGGTTTCCTTCACCATGGTTTTGACAGGATATTCAAAACATACAAAAATACTTTGCCTAAACTTCCTTTTCTTTCTAGCCACACTTTAGGTGTTAAATCTGCATTCAATACAAAATGCAAAGCCACAAATTCTGCAGTTGGTTTGCTTCTACTCTTCTCTTGTCCTGAATAGCAATGCACTCAAAAGGGATCAATATTATTTTCTGGTCCTCTTAACTGCTTAACAATCTTATGGCAACACAGGCTCACATGCCGATAAAAGCCTTAGCCTGTACGAAAAAAAAACCCACTTCTGATTACAGAACTTGGATTTTCATTGTAGTGAGACTGTTTAAATATGGAATGAATGCTCTGAAGTCAGCAAAATCATACTGAAGTGAGCAAGGTGTGAGTTACTGCAACATTTGTCCTGGCTAAAGGGAAACTGCAAATCACTTGATGCAATGGGAGCCATTTCCTTCATGCTTATAAGGTATTCAGTTCTTCATTCCTTCCAACCCTGAGCTGTTTCTCTTTGTTTGTGTTCAGTAGCTATTAAAAACTCATAGAATGCTTTTTTTTTGCTCTTGCTGTAGGTCTAACTGACAAATGTTTGCTGCCTGCCATTATGTCATTCCAGTATCCTTGAAAATAAGTCAAAGACTTTAGTCTCCTTAGGAGAAGTTAAGGAGGAATAACACCATCTACCCCAAGGCAGGTGGGACAGATGAATTAAAAAATTATATCTAATTGTGTTGTGGAGATGTGCTTATGCTTAAAGCTTTTGTTTTGTTTTGTTTTTTTTTCCCCCCCCAAAAACAACTTGACTCAAGAGCAAAGAATTCCTTGGTTGGTCTTTTGGAATATCCCTTTAGGCCTCTTCAAGGGAAAACCAGCACTACTAAATGTTTGTCTGCCTCTGCAGCAAGTATTAAAATGTCATACTGTTTTTCCAGACTGAAAAATTCTGGTGACCTTCCTGGATGACCAACAGTACCAAACAATTAATCCTGAACCAGACAGGCAAGAACAGAAACTCTTTTGAGAGTTTTCAGGAAGGCTGAACTTCAGCCAAAACTATTCAGGGAATGTGTGAAAACTACCTCAAATTGGTCAGTACTTTGCTGGGGAAAAATCCTGGAGATGCTACTCCACAACTGAATACCAGAGGAATATCTCATTGGAATGAGGAAATTATTTCTGGCCATATGAGAAGTGCACTGTACCGCACCCTTTAAATATTGGTCTCTTCTGAAGAGATGTTGCCACAGGAGAAATCAAGGGTTTAATTTAGATTAAGATGATTATGTTCCTGCAACACATTATTCATCCAATACACTCTGTTTGGCAAATAAAGCCTTATTCTGTTCCTTCTGAAAACAAACAGAAAGAGAGATAACAAAGCAGAAGCTAACAGTGTCTATAAACAAAGCAAAATGTGACAGAGAGAAAAGACTGAGTTCAACACTGGCCAGACCAACAGAAAAACTCACTGACTTTAGGAAAATGGGATCAGAAATGCTGCTTGGGTTTAGTAACAAACTGGCAGTATTTTGTTTTCTTTAAGCTTTTCCTTATCGTCCTTTGTACTGCTTCTGTTTCTTATGTCATCACTTCCAAATGAAAATCCTTCACAGAAGGAATTCTGCTGCTTAGAGTAAGGATTAGTCTAATAACATTATACACATCTCTTGACTCTCTGGTTTTCTGCATTAGAAAGAAAGTGGGCTGAATGATCCAAAGCAATTTTTTCAGAAGTGTCTGAAGAATAAGAACTCCCATTTTCAAAACTATTCTAGGCACTTGGCCCCTACATCCTTTAGAAGGACATTTGGGTTCTTCCTTAGTCTCTTTTGAAGAATTAATTAAGTTCATATAGCATGTAGCTATATGAAAACCAAGTTCCCCTACTCTCCCAGGAGATGGATATTTCGCTTCTAGAGACTCAGTAAGCATAGATCAAGAGTAAAAACTCTGTAATATTTTTCCTTTTAAAATCTGGAGAAAATGAACTTCTTTAAGAGAGGCTCTTAATAAACACATTAATCTCAAGAATCTTTAGAACAGTTTAATTTAAAATAATTATCTGCAAAATTTCTGATCAAACATTTTTTAGCTTAATAATAGGAAACTGTCATACCTTTCTGAATGTGTCTGTTTCTTCTGAAGATCCAGGACTCTGTTTAAAATAATAAATAAATTTATTTTTTTAGAAAACAAAAAGAGAAGCACGGACTTAAGATCCCAGTGGAGAGTAGAGCCTATAAATGAGTATTCACCTCACAGGGGATGTTTCTTTCAAATTCATGAAACTCACCAGAACAGAATGAAACAGCAAGAGATTTTTTTTTCATGATCTTTTTAATACACATTAGGTAGAAAGATGAAATGATTTCAGGTTCTTGACATCTGAATCAGATGAGCAGTTCTCCCAGCAATACCTTTGACTTTACTGACACCTGTTGACTATATTTATGCTTACACAAGGTTTTGCTTAACAAAGCAGAACTCATTACAATCAATGCCAAACATTTTTTAGAAATATGCTCTTTATTAATAGAGATCACACTTACCTTCCACGCACTTTAAAGGATTTGTATACTACGTAAGCTTTGGATTTGAAGAGAAGGTTTCCCAAAGCAGAAAAAAATCAGATGCCTCAAATTTAATGTGTTCAAGTTCAGGTACCTTCCAAAGCACTTGCATGCAGAAAGTACCAAATGCAAACTAGTAAAGTCTAATCCTCTGAATAAGGTATCTTGATGTTGAACACAAAGTGTAAGTAGTTAACCTAAACCAAATCCTAATTATGTATATTTACACTAAGAACATGGGAATATTTTTAGCATGCCTTGGAATATTTTATATATGGGGATGAATTCTGCCATCCTTAGCATGCCTTATATATAACAACTTGGTAACTTCTTTAATAATTTGGTTCTTGCATTAAAATACCTCCTTTTATTTCCTTCCAAATCCTTATCCTGTAAAGACAATTTCAAAAAGGATGGGGTCCTTCTGTGCACAGTTACTTTCTCAGTCACCTCAGTCAGTGGCTATTCTGATCACTGTCTCACAGCAGGAGACACAAACAATGGAAAGTAAACATATTCTTACTGAAGGAACTGTTAAAAAAGTAATTCAGTGGAGAATGTTGTGTAGAGAAAGGGCAAAAAACTAGAAATCCACATCCTCAGAACTAGTTGTATATCCAAAATACTCGCACACACAAACATCTCACAGTCCCCAACTATGTGCCGCTTTGACACAAGCCAATTGTCATTCTGTTCTGAACTTTCCATTTTAAGAAATATTCTGAGAAATGCTTACAGAAGGAAAAAGTGCACAACTCTTATTTTAATATAAGAATATTTGTTCTTATAAATACATGGTTATGGTTATTCTGTCTTTGATGGCATTTACTAAGGGAGGTTTTAATTAAGCAGACACAAACACATACAGTTGAATTATGACTAGCAATGTGAAGCAACCTAACAGAGCAATGGCAGCAACTGTGAATTAAGTGTTGTCACCTACCAGTGAACTCATGGACTCTTTCAGTTTAGATTTGTAGAGCATCCATTGGTAACGCAGGTCCTCTAGATCTTCAGAGTTTCCAAAGATAGGATAAAGATGAAGAAGGTCCTCAAAGAGACGCTGACCATCAGGCACACGAGACTGCAGCTCCTGCAGGCAAGGACAAGGTGAGCAGCAACTCAGAATTCAAGGACCCAAATTTTAAATCTAGCATTTGAAAGAATAGTGGCACTAAATCAAACTACTGGGTACTCTGGAATAGTGTATTTATTTTTTTTACTGCTTTTTTGTCCTGAAATTATATAAAAAGGTCCGCTTCTCTGCAGGACTCCTGTAGCTATTTCTCTTTACAGCATCCATTGTCATTGCATCTAGCTACATTCAATGGAAAGAATGAGGCCAAATACAAGACACTGATTTTAATCCACTTTTTTTAATGAACATCTTTGCCATACCACACAGGAAATGATCAGTTCAACAGCTAGATGCCAGGCTGCTCCCTTCCCTTCTACCATTCTGGCTCTGTCAGACCTTTCTTAGTATGAGGGGTGAAATACTTGTCCTAAATTAATGAGATTTATCTACTCTAAAGTTACCTAAAGTAGAGAGAGTAGTTTCTAATGTTTTTTATTTGCTTGTGGGTTTTGGACTTTTTGTTTTGTTTTGTGGGAGGTTTGGGGGTTGTTTTTTTTGTTGTTGGTTGGTTGGGGGTGTGTGTAGGGTTTTTTTATTTGATGGTTTTGTTTTTTTTTTTTTAATTCTGAAAGAATTTGTACTGATTGCAATCTTTGCCTCCATCTTCATCCCCTGAAAACTAACCTCCAGTTTACTCTGGCGTTCCTTAATTTCCTCTGTGGAAGATGAAGCCGCAGCAAGAATTTTGGTCAGTTTGCTGTTTTCTTCTTGGAACCACTCTTCAAAGTCCCGCTGGAGCTTCAAGTGGCTGCTCATATTCTGCCCTTCTCCTATCCTCTCCTAGGTTACAGAACAACAGGAAGAAAAAAGCACTAACTGTTATATCAGATGTTTCCTCTGACATCTGACTGCAAGATCTTGACCTCCAACTTTGTAACCCATAGTATTAAATGAAGACAGTAAAAATGTTCTTGTGAAGCTGATGTGATGGCAGATAGAGTCCCCCTCTCACCTGCTTATGGTCGGGATCTACATCTAGAAGATGGAAGGTAGGTCCAGACATCCATCTGCTGTCCACAAATGCTACTTTCTTCTTATCAGCCACCAGTCTATTTAATGGCCACTTTTTGAGAAGACTTGAAAACACAAAACCAGAGACATTGGTGCAGTGAACCATCTAATGATGAGACATCCACATTTTCATCAGAGCTATGGGGGACACTTCTGGTTAAAGAGCACTATTATTATTATACTATTGTTACCACTAATAGCACTATTACTATTAAAGTTATTTCCAACATGCTTTTAACAAAATAAGATCAAGACAGCAGTGTCTCAAAGCAACACCGGTACTCTAGTTTGAACATATCCAAGTGTTTTGTTTTCTTTTATTCAGGGGAGTGAAGGACCAAAAAAATGTACTACCTTGACAATATACCTCCCCGTCAGGTAATGGCAGGAGTACAACCAAGCCTTCCTCCATGTAGTAATTCCATTTACACCTATTCTGACACTATGTATGAATATACTCACAGTATATTCATACATGTGCAGTATTATATTTTAATACAGACTAGCAAATATGAGCAGCAATTTGACACCGTACAGTGAGGGCAAAATAAATTGTCCACATTTGCCGGCTAAGAGAGGATTTTAACTCTGTTTATACTCTTGCAGGTTTGCAAAAGGCAGAAATCCCAATGCAGATACAGCCTCCTTAAGAGATATCTCCAGATCAGACAGCGGGAACAGGAAGGTGAGGAACAACAACAGAAGTCACCCAGTCTCTGTACTATCTCCTCTAATATGAACTGGCAGTACAAGGGTGAGCCAGGTCCTAAGGAGACACCGCCTACTGCAACTGTGAGGTAAAGGCAGCTTCAGAGACTGCTCTGGTACATGGATTTTCCAAGATGGTTTTCTTGAAAGTGATGATTTCTAGTTTACAAATGATTAAATAAAACCTCATCTTGCTCCTAGCACTGTAACATAGCTGTCACTTTTGCAACACAAAGCAAATATCAAGTGTGTCTGGTCACATATACCAGTAAAGAGCATCCCCTTGAAGGGATATGAGAAAGATGTACGTGAACACTTACCCAGTTGCCATTTCCTTCAGTGATCTCCATGATTCCTTCAGCTGATCCAGCTCTGCCTGGACATGGGCAGTCTCCTCTGGGGAAGAATTCTCCATGACCAGCTGGCCATGAGCTTCCACAAGGTGCAGCTGGATCTCCTTATCTGGAAACTCAGCTAGCCATCTCTGAAACGTACAGCCCTTACAGTTACTTCTAGGTATCCTGGGTAAAGCAGAGGCTATGTCAGACTGAAGGCCATGTTCAGTCCAGGACTATGCTGGTTCTGTTGGCACTAGCTAGAACATACCTAGCAGGGAAAAAAAATATGCTGTGGGTTCTTGCAAAGAGCCAACATAGGTCAAAGAGCTGATGGCAAAATTTAAAGGGCACAAGCTGTCAATGCAACCCTTCTGTGGCCTTCCCATAAGATATCTCGGTTTCCCGTATGAAGGCAAAAGCTGCCATCTGAGTGTAACCTGTCAGAATGAATCTAGCATGCAAAATACTGCTACATAGGGAAAAGCTATCAGCTGTGGAACTGCTCCGTTCAACACAGTATAAGGTTGGCTAACAGGGTAATAATGTTCAATGTATTGATGAGTACCTACAGGCAAAGGTAGGTATTGTCCAAAGAGATCACTCTGGCAGAAAAAGCTTTTTAAACCACCTATCCTGTGATGATACTTCATCTATCTCAACAGTTCTTATCCATTTCTCACTGTTCTTGTCTTTTACCTAGCTCCACATCCCACAGCACATGGCAAGGCAGGGAGGCAGCAGCAACCAACAGGAAGAACAAACTATCATTACTCTCCCCAGTCAGGAAACCCTCACTAGAAACCCCCTACCCTTAATGCCTGAATGCTGCAAAGTAAGTAACATCTTACACTAAGATGCATTTCTCACCTCAAGGTCTGCCACCCTGCCCTCGGTGTTCTGCTCTCCACCAGTACCCTGGGAGGAGTCAATCTTCTCCATGGTTTGTGTGATCCACTGCTGGAGGTCAGAGAGCTTGTCGTTAAACACCCAGTGCTTCTGAACATGCTCTTGACTCTGCTGTATCATCATCTACAAATAATAAAAATGTCAGAAACTAAACACAGACAAAAAGCAGTTTCATTACTGGATCTAACACTATGAACACTGGCACAGACTCTCACGGGCAAAAAGGAAAAAACCAGCTGTTGATGAGACACAAAAATCGTTATCCCTTATTATCAGTGGCACAGAAAACACCAAGCTCCTGCAGGACTGAAGTCAACCACACGGTGGGGGCATTAAGCACTAGAATAGCTCCCTTCCTTTTCAGCTGAAACAAAATAAAGAGTATGTTGGGGAATTCTGAACTCCCGTCAATATTAAATACATCTTATACTCCCCGAATCAGAAATGACTGGCAAAAGTCTCGTTCAGCAACAAATGGGATTACTGAGATTGAAACTAGAATTCCGCAGTGCATATTAGGGTAATGCTATATCATATGTATTTTTATGGTGACCTGCATAATTGTGGTGATTTTATAAACTTCTTCTGAGACTGCTTTGCAAGACCCTTTTATACCTATGTTTACAAGTTACAGAATGCCTCAGGTCAAAAACACAACTGCAACACTTTTCTCTCATTAACTTTTAGGTCACAAATCTATAAAAAAAACCCAAACAGTACAATACAAAAACACTATCCAAGAATCTGTGAAGAAGTCCCAGCACATATAACTATGAGGTCTTTTGGTCATAAATCTCAGGCCCACTCCAGGAGTAATTTATATAGGTATAAAATCTATGTGGATGATATTCTGTCCCAAAGGGAAATCACATTACAGATAATCAGAAAACACTGGGAAGAGTTATCAAAGTCATAAGAATTCAGTGCCTTCCTCCCGTGAAATGAAAATACCTGTCACTCAAAGCACATAATCTCATATGCTCAAAGATTATTTTTATAAAATATTTTTAAATAGTGGCAACTGAAAACTCTTCAGGCAACTAAAACCTCTTCATTATGTTACCTCCAATGATCTCTTCAGGGCCTGAGAGTCAGATGAAAGTTGGTTCATTTCATGCCTGTGTGTGGTATTTGACTGAACAAGCTTTTCTACCTCTTCCATTTGAATCGCAAGCTCTGCCAAGTCATCTTGGATCATCTGCAGAGGAAAAGACAGATTCCATATGGGTTATGTACTAGATGTGGCATGGACCTCCACAAACGTACACTAGAAGTACTGTCATTTGACAGTGCGAAGAGAAAAAAAGAAAGGTACAATCTCTGTCATTAAGAATTTTTTGTTGGTTTTTTTTATGTACAAGTAAATATTTCTGAAAGAAATGGTTGGATGTTCTCACATGCCACCAGTCGATGGCAAAGAAGACAAGTTTCTGAGAAGCTGCCAGAGGAGACGTATTATAATTAGCTAAGTACTGCAAAGACCTATGGTGATAACACCCCTGTGGTCACCAAGGGTGAAGTGGCACTGTATAGCTGAATCACCGTAGATCACCATGGCAACAAGGGAGAGTCACATCCACTCTCTTCCCCTCCTGCTATTCTTTCCCCTCTCCCAGCTATGAGTTGAGCGAGCTCTACAGCATGTTGGACCCTTTGATGAACCAGTACAAAACACTACACAAGGGGAAAATTATCTTTTGTTGTTGATTATTTTTTTCTTATCTTGGCCAGATGAAATTAGCCCACAGAGTAAATTCAGCATGTGTCAAAGCTGTGATAAGGTAAAGAACAGGAAGGGGGATGTAGAAGGAGGTGGGACAATAGGAACTCCCTGCTTTTGGAGTGAGTTAGAATGGTTCAAGATATCTTGTGCAGTTTCACTCCAAGTGGAAAGTAGCAGGATACATTTTATTCAGTAATAAAACTAGCCCAAGAAGGTGTGGCACAAACAGCTTCCAGCTGCTTGTTCCTTCCCTCAAGTCCAGTTTGTCAATTATTCAATTGCATTGCTTCAGATTCATCTATGTCATGCTATAAACTAGACCAAATGAAATTATCTAACACACAGTCGAGAGGACAAGGTGCTGAATTCCTAATGCTAATAAAATATGAACAAACAGGACCACAATTAACTGAGAACATCACAGTCAAACATTACTGTAATGTACCTGGAGTCTCTGGAGTTGTGTCTTTTTACCCAAAAGGTCAGGCTGCGGTTCCTTTTCTAGATCTAATTTGGCTTTGATGGCAGATAATTTCTTCTGCAAAGGTGCAAAACCAGCATCAAAGTCCTTGTGTTGAGATATCAAATTCTAGACAAAGAAAAAAGTTCCAACATTAAATATATATCCCTTGACATTATCTTTTGTCAATGTCCATTTCATACACAGAACAAACACCAAGCTACAAGACCACAAATTTATTTGAATATTTCAACAACTTAGAAAAAGGAATTGGGTACAGCTGGTTAGTACTAATTTTATATATATAGAACTGTCTTATTAGAAGATTGATCATTGTCTTTGTCACTGTATATGGGCTTTCCAGCTCACCTGGAGTTTGCTTTTGCTTTGCAGCAGACTTTTGTGTAGAGTTTCTCTCTCCTTTGAAGCTTCAGCTACTGCTTGCAGAAAAGACTTTGCTTTTTCCTCACCAAGGACATTGTTTAGTAAATCTTTCTTCAGCTGTAATGTCATCAACTTCTCTTTGAACTGGGAGCTTTCAGCTAGAGCAGCCTAAAGGGGAAAAATTCTTCCAGTGACATCAATCATACCAAAAAAATAAAAATCATATCACCACATTATTCTCACAAAAGTCACACAACCAGAGCAGTATGACAAAGTCAGGTAAAAACAGCATGCTAGGCTGACAAGGGGTAACAGAAGGTACCTGGACAGTGCCCAGTTAAAGGAAAAGTCTTCCTGATAATGTTAGAAGCACCAGGACTGCATCCATTTTGTGAACAGAAATAGAGGAAAGCTGTACTATGGAAATAGTTGTCTGTGCAGAGGAGAGGCCTAAACAACCAACAGAAAGGACAGCTTGAATGCTCATCCCAAGAATAAACTCCATCCCTGTTCACAGACACATTTATTCTGGAGATCACAGGGATGACAAAGTAACAAACACACCTCGCTGGGCACATGCAGAAATCATGCATTATAATCCCACGACTCTATTACTACACACTTCTTAACAGAGTCCACAGAATTCCTGTCCATGAAGATCTGGGCTAATGCTAAACAATATTAGCATAATTTTTAAAGATATCTAGCACTTTAATTCAGTCAGCACTTAATTCAGCTGACAACTCCTGTTAACCAAATGGAGGGCAGAAAGTAAGACATTCTGCTACAGCTCTAGCTAAGTATTGACCTCCATACTGTGGGGTTTCCTGCCATACTGGAAAGGCCCTTCCAGCTGCTGCTGACGGGCAGCTGTATGCAGGCAGATGCTGACATAGCTTGGGCAAATACAAACCAAGTGTCAGTTTCTGAACTTGCTAACAGGTTTGCTACCTCAATGTGAGCAAGTGCTGGCTCTGGAGTCTCCAGGAGCATGTGAACCGATGGCTTCCATCGTTCAAAATCTTGCAGGGGATTTTGGAAGAGTCTTCTCAGTTGGGTTTCTGTATCAGTGCTCATTTTAGATGTCTTGCATCTAACACTGCAAGGATAAAGTGACAGTCGAGAGAAGGATTATGAAGAAATCCAAGTCCAAATATCCTATTCAAGGCATGACTGAACACAATACTTGGGTGTAAACAGTATCCAACACTAAAGCCGCAGTTTTTTTTACTGTCTGAGCCTAGTGTTGCGTACTGACAGCTGCTCTGCCAGAGACAGCCGACGAAACTTTATTTAGATATTGTAAGACACACTTGTCTCTTGTACAACTGTGTATCAGGAATTGCTTTGCCTTTCTAGCAGCCAGCTGCCTCCCCATATACGTGATCTTTCTTGGCTGCTATCACCAGCACAATTTAACAGATCATATTATTGGAGCAGTCTCACTGCCTGATGGGAGGAACAAGCCAAGACTGTCTAGAATTTAACTGTGGTTGCTTGTATTATTTTACATATTACCAAGTCTTTGCTCCTTTAAAAAACATTAAGAAATGCTTGAACAACCTATGTTACCCACAAAAAGAGAAGAGTACTTTTTTTTTCAGATATAATTTTAAAAATATGGCAGAATCATTTGTATTTATATGAATATATATATGATTCCAGTAAAAGTTTTGTATTTATATATGTATACACATATAGGCATAGCTATATATGGTGTATATATACAGGAAAAAAAAAATCAGCACACATTTCTAAATATCCATGCTTCTCTTACAGAGGTTTATCCAAAATACAGCTGAGTAACAAGGCCTAGCAGTGACACACCCTATGCAGCTGCCTCCTGTTTTTCTCAGCTTTCCTGACCTCCCAGTTTGCAGAATCCTATTTGGATTGGCATGGCAAAATGTAGCCCAAACTATATGTTCATACAGGAACAGCATCCTGCAAATTCACAAGATAGGAAGGCGAGAGCAATGCCAATCAAGATTAATACTGCCTTTCTGTAAAACCAGAAACAGTAATCTCACCTGTGTTGCTGGGACGTTATAGAGCTAAACAAAGGCAAGCTTGCAGAGGCCAAAAGCTCCACAAATAGAAAGTTCTTACATTACACATTCTTTGCCATTTCTCTGCTGCCTGCGCCAGGCTCAGCGTGAAGCTGCCAGACTTTGCAAAGAAGCTTTGGAGAGAAGCTGGCAAAAGAGCAGCTGCCATTTTTTACTCAGAGGCAAGTGCCCTGCCTTCTCTGCTTCTCTTTCAACATCGTTTGTTAGTTTTTAAACTGAAATCCTTTCCCATAAATAACCCTTCCAGCAGGACAGCATACCGTGCACCGGACAGATGAAATAGGCTTGGATACAGTAAAAAAACTGACCTTTATTTTTCCATAAGGAAAAGATCCTTTCTTCTAGTTTGCAAAATTTGCTGCAGCTTCTTTACTTCCTGATTCCAGGCAGCCTGGAAACGGAAACACTGAAGTCTGGGTAGAGGCTAAACTTTCAGAGTTTCCAACCCAAGGCAACTTGAAAACAGGAATCATGCATATATGCTGCCAGGAGAAGGGGAAGAAACTCTGCCAAATAATTGCTAAGGTTGATGAGTCACCACAACAAACTCAGTAAGGGAGGGCCATAATTCTTCTGAACCGTTTACTACTACAGCTCCTGTCCTGATTTTCTAGTTGCTGTCATGAAAGGCAAGCAAAATACATAAATTATTATTATAAAATGCTAAGAAGATCAAATTAGCTGCCAACAATCTAATTTTCTTCAAACCATAGACAACATTAATGATGCAAGATCATTACTTGAAAATGGCCAGCAGCCTACAGCTCCTAGTAAATGGCTAAAATTACAGGCTTACTGAAATGTGGAGGTGGATGTAATTAGCAAAAGCCTTTCTTTTCTACCCATCCCCTACGACTGGACGGCATAGCACTTTTTCTTAAGCCCCTGTCAGTGTCTTCAATCCTTGAGAGAAGATTCCCCCTCCCCAGCCCCCCCCAGCATAATCAGACTTCCCACTACCTTTGATACTGCTGTATTGCAGAGACAACACTCTCAGCATGTGGCTGCACATCGTGGGAAAATCGTAGCAGTTCCTTAAGATGAGCCTTCAGCCTCTCAACCTTGGACTCTTCTGCAGCTACAGCTGCTCTTGTTGCCTTAATCACAAAAATAACCAACAGATTACACCTTATGCAGTGTCTGGCACATGAAATGAAGAGTTGTCTCAGGGTATTCACAAGTCCCCTTTCTTCTGCTTTTTCCTGGTTGTAAGGCATATGGACTTTGCCAAGGGAAAAAACATTCTCAGGAACAGTTTTGTTCCTGCAGGCTCTCTCTCCCACTCCCCTCCTTGTCTCTCCTTGCCTCTCCCTGCCTAACCTCTACATCTGATCTGAAGGGTTCACTGTGTGAACAGAGTGAATCACAAACAGGCCCAGTTTCACTAATTGCAGTGATGCATTAACATTAGATGCATTTTTTAAGCAGTTTTATCTGCATCTGTTTGCCTGAACAGATCTTTCTAAAAGACTCATATACACAGAATACTAATTCTAGGGTGATACAGGGAAACAAAACCAACAAAAAAGCCCCATGCAAATACAGCTGGATTGAACCAGTCTGTATTTTGTGCATCCTTTTTGCATATACTTTTTCCAGCTAGTCCTGCTGAGTTCTAGATATACAAATAGCAATGAAAGGCATTTTAAGAAAAGATAATAAATGCAAAGCAAGCTCTTAAGAGGAAATAAGTGGTAAAGATTCGTATATACTTTATGTGTGACAAATGTTTTGCACTCATTTTTGCAACAGATTGATTTTGGTGTAAATACTGGATTGCTACAAACTTGGGACTTCTTAGGAATGAAGACTTCTCTGCTGGTAAAGGAAAAGAGGTACCCACCTTACATAAAAGAAGGATATAATATAGAAATGATCTTACCAAATACTCCAAATATTTGTGTATATGTGTGTGCATGTGTATGTATGTATTGGCACATACACTGACATTATTTTCCCGCTTGTTTTTAAGTAGAGCAAATTGTGTTATTTGCTCTGTATTGTACTCTTTTTGCATATGGTTCCTTTGAACTCAAGACACAAACTCCTACACATCCTCCAAACACGCTCCCTCTGTGCAGAATAAGAGAAAGGTTAGAATAGATGATTCCATTGCTGCTATTCACATTTTCCTTGGTCTGTTTTCATACACAATCATACATTTTCCTTATCACATTTAAGTAATGGGGTAGGCACCTGTTGGATGTGATTATGTGTGTTCAGTCTATGACTGCACTTCATCCTGCCCAGTTTAGACATACAACGGCTAACAACTTACATTGCATTTTTTCCACAGAGTTACAAACTCGTCTTCAGTCTTTTCCCCTTCCCCCGGCTCCAGGTCATGTTCTAGTCTCTGTAGATCTTTTCTTAGCTCCTGGATGTCCACTTCTAATTGTCTCACTTGAGACTCATAGGCACTTTCTGACTGCTGGATCTTGAGCAATCTCTCCTCCTCCTCACTACTCAGCAGTTTCAACTTCTCCAAGGCTTTTCTTAGTAATTCAAGTTCATCCTTCATTCTCTCAGCTCCAAGTGGGGAGGTATTCTGAATCACCTCTGTACACTGATTTTCAAGGTGCTTCCATTTCTTTCCACCACTCCTAATGTTTTTGGCAATTTCCTGCAGAAATATGATAAATAAATATTAGCTTCAGGAATGGCAAGTTGGGGAAAAAGCTGAAAGCAGTAGGAAGAAAACACAACCTTTCCTGTTTGTACATTGTTTTTTACTTCTTATTTGAATGTATGTCTTTTTTTCAGGTGACCAGAAGCTAGGGTTGGTCATTTGACTGCTTTCTGAGTAATACAAACTGCCATGATTCTGAAAATATTGGCTTGATTTTCATAAATGCTTCTCATCTGAGGTCCCCGACAAAAAAACCAGAACCTATAAGCACTAAGAAATAATAAGAATCAGATCTCTGAGAGATTTAAAGCTTAATAGTTTAAGCAGTAGCACAAAAATATTGCAAAGTCTTTTCAAAACTGGCATTTTTATCACCATCTCCAACCTCTCAAAACCTGTGAGCCTTCAGGCTCTATTTGGACCATATTTACCAAATACCAATCACTTTAAAAAAAGTTTAAAGGGCAAGATTCTCAAAGAATCATGTAACTATAGATCAGGCTTTAAGAAAAAAAACGTCAAACCAACAGAACAGCCTGTAACTCATGCTACAGTTGGGAGAACTGTATGTACTAACAAATTTAGGACCTGATACTACTCTTCTCCCCTAGACCACGTTACAATCACCACTTTATTTTGTTTGTGTAATTGTTTTCTCAAGTACACCCTGTACAGTTTGAGAAACGTACAGGTATGAAGAACACACAATCCTAGCTCCTTGTTAGAAACATAGTGTTTAATGACCTTCAGTTTCTTTAACTTGTCCTCTGCTGAAGACTCGTTTGCTTCTCCAATGCAGCAGTTTAATCTCTCTGTCACACTGTTCAGCCATGATTGAAACTGGTTGACGTTAGCACTGTACTGCTCGTGTTCCTTGGTTATCTTTTCGAGCAATTTCACTCTGCTCTGTAACAAGAGACATCAGAAAGCCATGAGAACAGTGCTTATCTGGCTCTTTTTTCTTTACACTGTAACACAGAACTTATAAACAAGAATCCCTTTCCATGAGCCCTGACAGCATTTGACCTCCACGGTTCACCTCAAGAAACAGAACATAAAAATACATAAAGACTTGTCCCCTCCGTCCCTGCAGCAGTGGCTGAACGGGGCATCACAGGATGATTAGTGATCTGGAGAAGAGATGGATAATTAGCACTCTCCTTATAATTCTCCAGGCTGGCCAGTTTGTAAACCTGATGAGCATTAGAGTTTAACAACGTTTTACCAGCTGCCATCACCAGTATAACTTCAATAGTAACAGCAATGGGTTGTCTTCACGGATGCATCTGCCCATCCTATGGGATTCAGGTGGCGACATAAAGCAGAGGGGGGGAAGGTACTGCACCCTTCTGCTGGCAGAAGAGAATGGAGCCACTCAGTGGGAAACAGGCCGTACAAAAGTCTGCAGAGCTGGAAACTGGCAGAGGTTAAAGACAGCAGCCTCCACTACAGATGCACGTGGACCAACCTGTAATGGTGAAGTTACTCTCCACTGGCATTGCCTATGACCCTTGCAAAACCCTTAGGCTCACATGCCTGGGAAGCCCTGGATGGGAACGGATAGTCCCCTCAGTGGATAGTCCCCAACTTCTAACCTTGAAGGCTGGTTTCTGAACTGAGGCCAGCCTTGTGTTTTCTTCTAGGACAATGGAGAAGCAAACTACCGTGGTGTTTTCACTGGTAACAACCAGGATCTGGACGACAATGTGGACTCACCCAAGTAATGAACTTATGTCACTGGGTGTGGATTGGAAAGACACTGTCGGTAATGGTGCATACACATCCTGACTGTATCAACGCCACTTCAGGACCAGAGCAACGAGATGAATAAAGTGGCAGAAAACTCAGAGGCAGTTGTTGCTATACTGGGAACTAATTGCATGGGCAAACTTTTGTTATATTTGACTTCCTTAATGCTGAATGTAGTTATGATAATTATTGCAATTGTATTGCAATAAGTCATACTAGACATGTGGTAGTGAAATCCATGTTTATGGTAAAGTGTGTAACTCCCTAGAAATGTGTTCACATATTGGGTATTAGAATAATTAAGGTATGATGGTCCACAGTGAGCACTAAACCTCACTGAGACTGCACTCCCTTTTAATTTTAGAGGCAAGAGTGCATCACCACTGCATTGGTTGCATTGCCTGCATCAACCAGGCAAGTTGTGACTGTGGTCATGGGATGTATTGTGGCTGATGCATTCTCTCCAGGAGATAAAACGGCAAAACCAGAGTGTGCTAGTGCAGTTTGGCACCTCGTCCGTTAAACTGAACCTCACAGTAATTAACTGTTGCCTCAGGATCTAGACCATTTTATCTGGTCCTGTTTCATCTGGGCTTGCCCCCTCAGCCAATTAGAATGACCACAGTGTACCCTCAACTAGGGTATAAATGGGGCCCTGCCTAAGAACCAGTTGAGTTGGTTCTTCACAGAGCAGGGGGCCTGGCAGTTGGACCCTTGCCTTGGATACACTGTCCAAAGATACTTGCACAGATTGAATGAGTCTCTGTGGATTAAGTAAGCTTCACCCCTCCACTCTCACCCCCCCTTTGGAAGAGTGGCATCTTGGGCACTTGTGTGGGACATTTCCTCTTTGTGAGTATATGCCCATTTTGGTTCATCTTTCCTTAAGTTTAGGAATTAGTTGTGTAGTAGTTATTTTCCCAACAGACATCTGAACTTGTAATTTATTTCTTGTCTGAGGGAGTGCCAGGCAACTCTGGTTGCAATAAACCCCCATTTTTGGGTAGCTGCTTTCTGTTTTGTGGGTGCCTCCATGACATCACGTTAAACGATTCACACCTTGATCTCAAGTTAGGGACTTGAATGCAGTCCTATAGTGGTGCAAATGGGCCAAACATTAAAGTGAAACAAGTTAGCCCAAGCTTATTGCATCTAGGGAATTATGCTAAGTTGTTGCTGACAGAAGCTCCAAAGGGACCAAGTCATAAAAGTCAGAATAACAACTCAAACTCAAAAGTCTTATGCTAATATGTAGAGGGTTAAATAGGAAGTCGAATGATGCACTCTCAGCCAGGCTATTCAGCCAAAACAAAGGAGTGCACAGTTTGGATACTCCTGCTGGTCTGTGAGGTGAAGGAAGAGATGCAGTGGATCTGGACAGACTGTGCTAGCTGTCAAACAAAAGGCTTACAAAAGAGCTGGCTGAGCCCCCCTGTTTCTCCCAAGAGGTTAGGCAGGGAAACTTTCTAATGGTGGAAAATATGGTATCACTTGCTCTGTTAGGTTAGCTGTTTGGGGAGCAGGACAGTGTTAAACTCAAATCCTCACATATACTTGGTTAATGTGAGGAGACATTAAGCAAAGACATGGCGCTAGAAAGAGTGAGAGCACAAATGGGAAAAGAATGAGTTTGCCATGAGCTGCAGAGGAAGAGATGTGTCTGGGAAGGATAGTCCCGGCCCTGGGTGCTCGAGGAGGCATAGGAAACCCTCTCCTCTAAGCTCCCCACACAGTCAGCAAAGGCAAATGAGCCTTCTCTGGAAGACAATCCAGAACACACAAAGGAAATCCTGCTTTAAATCCCTCTGTGGAACCTCAGGTAGAGTAGAGAAAACTCTTGTAGCCCTTCCTGGTGCTTTTAGTCTTAGCTCTAGGGTATGCGAGGGTTGGCATCTAGGTTTCAGTTAACAGAGACAATATGGACTAAAATTCATTTGATGTGCTTGGACATACTTGATATTTTTGATTAAATATCAACACACTGTATATCATAACTTTTCTTACCACCTTCAGTCATCATTTATGCTAAAGTCTACAACTATCTACCTCTGCATATTGTTATTTTACTAAGCAAAGGAAAGCATGTAGGAAATGGGTGCCACATCTAAAAATATTCCTGTCAATGTAATTGCAGTAAAATTATGTACTTTTAAAATTTGAGAATAAGGACACATGTTAGCACTAAGAAAGAAAAAAAAAGCCTCATCGAGAAAGAAAAAAAAAAGCTTGTATCAGAGAAGCAATGTCACAACACACTCCAAGAACTTGCATTCTGATAGAGCTGGACAACTGCACGGGGTCTAAAAATCCTCCTCACACACTAGCGTAATCTACAAACACCAGCAAGCCTTCTCTGGGAGGCAGCTCAAGTATTCTGCCGGCATCTGCAAGTCACATTCAGCCTGGCCACTCATCATGTGAGGGGCTGGAGCAATCCCCCTATAACTCCTGCATCTCTTTCATTCATCCCTCCCTCCCTGCTGCTGGAAGAGCCAGAAGGCTTTCTCTAACAACCATAATACTTTCCAGCATGATTCCCAAGGTGCCTGCAACCTTGGCATTAGCCAACTACCTCTGCATTTACTTCAGCTGCAAAATCCAGGGCTTCCCAACTCCCTTCTTTGTTCCATACCTCCTGAAAGAAGGATTTCTTAGCTGGATTCTCTCACTCCATCATTCTATGAAATGTGGTATTTGTAACCGATGCCAAAGAAAAGCTTTCTCTAGCATTTCAGTTGGCCGGAGACATAAAGACTTATTTTGTCTAGGCACGATGAGCCACTTCCTGATCTCATTTACACCAGCACGTATCCAAGTCAGTTAGAGAAATTACACTATGTAAAACTAGTCTCAGAGAGGTCACATTCTGGCTTTGAGTATTCAAACGACTTGTTTGAAAGAACTGCCTTATTAAAACAGCTAATGACTGTTCCCTGCTTCAAAACCAAAATGAAATCTTGGTTAAAAGGGAGTGAATGAGAATTTTAAAAGTCAGTTTAGAGAGATAACACCTGAATTCCCAGGAACCCTCTTATTCATAAATCCAGTTGCCTTTTAATGAAGAGATCTGCCTTTAAAAATTAGTAATCAATGCTGAGGCTCAAGTCTGTTGGTGCTTTCACAGCCTCTCTGTGGCAGCTGCAGTCACAGAATTTCCAAATATACTCTGGTTTTTGGAGAGTCTTACTAGCAGAAGTTTTATCTTTATGGCTAAAAAAATACCTGAATTTCATGCTCATGAAAGGTGCCAGCTTGGGGTTTTTTTCATTTTTTTGAGGTTCAGGGTGTGGGTTTTTTTAAGCAGAAAAAGCATCTGTAGAGCAAGCAGAGCAATGGCATAAGCATACCAATATTGTTGTTCTCCTGAAGTTAACTTTGTACAGCAGTACCCAGAGAGGGAGAGCACACATCACTGTCAGGCTCTAGTTCTGGACTGGGGTGTAGGTGTGAGAACAAACAGAAAGCAACACTATGACAGAGGCAGACAGCAGAACCAATATAATGAAAATGACCTGTACTTGCATGAGGTAATTCCAGGCTATGGAAGTCCCAGAAGCCATTGTGAGACAAAGACTAGACTTTAATCAATATATGCTTGGCATAGATGTGTCTATATGTATTTCATATATCCCTTTTGAGTATTTCTATTGATATAAGCTAGTAAGAAACTAAATTCCTCTGTCCACCTGCAGATGTCTGCCCCTCAGCCATGCCACATGGTCCAATCCTGTCTTTACCTGAGTGTTAGAAGTGAAAAATATAAGCCTTGTCTGAAATCTTTACCCAGAAATAGAGTCAAAGGAAATCATTGGCACTGAAAGATGAACTAGGCTAACAACTGTCCAAGCTGGAAAGTCATCATCAGGCAAGAATCAGTGGTGAAAATCTTTCAGATACTAGAATTGGCAAGCTGAGATCAATGTTGAGCCACAGCTGACTGGCACCTGCGTGTTTCTCAGTTCTGCGTGCAAGGAGTTTAGCTCTGGATCTGGGCTAATGCTACTTCCTCCCAAAAGGGTGCATGGATTTAACATTCCCTGGCTCCAGGAATGGGTACTTTGCATCTGGTTATATAAGGATCACAAATGTCCTAAAAGATGAGGAACAATTCCAACTTAATACAGAGATCACATAAACCAATATTTGCAAGCAGCTTGCAGTTATTTTACAACAACATACTATTAAGCACAGTGTAAAAGCATCCCAATTAACAGCTTATCCTGGCACATGACAACTGTTGCAAACAGTTCACTGACTGAAAGAACAAAGGGTCCTCAGCTCTGTTTCTTTTGCAGTCCTACCAGGTAAGCCCCAGCACTCAAGAAGCAGATAACAAACAATACTGGTGAAATCTGAACATTTCCCACTCCTTATAGGTGTACCTGAGCTTCTTGCCTGATTCCTTCATATTCCACCCTCATTTTCTTCTGGACATCCTCATCAACGCTGGGGTCACCTATCCTGCTGAACAAGGAAGCAGCTTCCTCTAGCAGCCTTTCCAGCAGGACTGATTGATTTACGACATCATTCATAAGAACCTGAGCATGGCTCAGCTGCCACTGCTTTTCCTTTAAGCCAAGCTGCAACTCAATGTCAGGCTCCAAGGTCACCCTCATGTTGTGAATCCATGTGTAAAACTCATCTTGGGCTTTCAGGTACTCGGTCCAGTGCAGCCAGACCCACTCAATACGGCTGTTGAGGAGAGCAAGAGATGAGTTAGATGAAATTACGATGGGAGCAGTGGAAACTGGCAAGCTCAAAAGGCCTTCAAAACAAAGGACAAGGTTCTCAGCAATTTTAAGCTCCTCTGACTTCAGAGAATCTGCATTCACCTCCCAGGTCTTCCCTGCTCTGGGGAGGAAATACTCTATACAAGATTTCTGTGCATGGTCAAACTCATCATCCCAGACCATGAAGTGAGCTGGGCCATGAAGACAGAAAGCACTGAAGTCCAAACAATCCTCTCTCCCCACACAATCCCCAACATGCTCATGGGACTGGGATTAGCAGTAATTATGATCTACAGTCCAGGCAGCAGAGAGAGGCAGGAAGCACTTTATGGAAGAGCTGGGTGAGACAACTGCCTCAACACACCACATGGCAGTCTTGTGCAAGGATTACGTTTGTCTTACCTGTGACAGTGAGTAATGTATATGGCTGTCTCTTCCCACAAGGCTTTAATGTCTTTCAGTTTAGATAGTACCTCATGCTTCTTGTCCTCACTGATGCTGCGAAGAGCAGCATCTGCCTTCACAAGAACCAAGTCCATTTTTAAGCTGCCTTCTGGTTCCAGTGCACGTATTTTCTATGAGAAAAACAAATGAGTGAAAGCATGAAAAAAAAAAAAAAAAGCAAGTAGAATTGATGAAATTTAAACTTCATTTTTACCCAGAAGTTCCTGCTGCAAAACTTCTCCTTAAAGGAAAACATGAACTTTTTTTCAGATTCCTTCATTCTTAAGCATCCTAAAGGACTGAATTTAATTGAAAACCACATGGCAGTTAAAAACAAATATTTAAGTTATCTACAAAAAATGGATCATCTTCTATCAAGTATCTGTGGCTGTGTTTCCATTGCTGTTATAAAGTTCTAGCACTGCATTGCCACATGTCAGTTGTTCTCCCCCACCTGCCAAAGAGCGCAGAGGCAATCTCCACTGGGTACACTGCAACCTCTCAATTTTAAGCTCTACTATAAGAAATCATGAAGCATATTAAAAAGACTTCCTTCTACAAATAAAAGTTGGCTCAGAAAGCAAGCCAAGAGAAATTAACTAGTGGAATTTTCAGCCTGCTACCAAATTTTGCTTTGACTCTAAATTGCTAAGTTAGGAACTGGTGAAAACGTTTATCTTACACAAATGGGAATGCCAGGAACTGAAAGTTAAGCCATCTAATTTTAAGTAGACTCTCTTCCTTTTTCCACCCAGAGGTGGAAAATGAGCACAAGTTCTGCACAGTGTAACAGATTAATCATGCACCAATTCAGATGTCAGCTTTCAGCATCACTCCATCCAAACTTCTGATACCATCAGATCAGCTTTTCTTGCTGTTCTTCCACAAATACCTGGCACACTGCAGGCTTTCAAGTTTACAGAAAATGTTTCTATCATTAAAACACTGGGAGGTTGTCATGGCTTAGACCCAAGTGGGAGCTGAGCACCACCCAGCCATTCACTCACTCTCCCCTTCGCCCCCCAAATGGGAAGGAGAAGAGGGAGAAAAATACAAACCCCATGGGGGGAGATAAGGAGAATTTAATACAAGAATGCAAAAGAGGAAATAACAACAACAACAGTAATAGTAATGAAACAATACACAAAATGAGCAATACCGAATAAAGGAAGGCACTGCCCCACGGTTCAAATGCGCGCTGCCCAAATGCACATTTTGCCTGGCCCACCCCTCCCCGCCCTTATATACTGGGCATGACATCAGTATGGTATGAAATAATCCATCCGCTCCTTCTGTTGGGCTATCCTGGCTGTGGCCCCATCCCATCTTCTGGTGAAAATTAACCCTATCCTGGCTGAACCCAGGACAGGGGCTCAAAATCAGCAACTACTTTTGGAAAGATTAGCTCTATGAGATTTGTTCAAAATAAGCATGTCAGTTATTGCAAAGGTAAGACCAAATCACAGGCCTTTGGATTTCTATTCTCACATTCTGGGAAAGGACTTTTGGCATACACACAGCACATCTGCATGTGACACAAACAGGTGTCTGGACCAACTATCTACTGTGAAGGTGTGATTAAAAGAATCCAGGAAAGCAGGGCAAAGGGTAGGGCAGGGAAAGAAAACAAAAGCCATAGCTATCATTCCACAGGAAAAACTTAAGAGTAAAGCTCTATCCTAAGCATGACATTTTTTTCAGCAGGTGAAAGGAAACAACAGCCAGAGAGAAAGCAGTGGCTGTACAGGCTTTTTCAAATCTGTTTTTTAAATGATTGATATCTTTGTCTGGCATCTTCATTAACAAATTAACAGAAAATAAACCACAGGAAGGAAGCATGGGGAAAAAAAAAAAAAAAAGGCAAGCCAGATACAAAAAAAAAGGAACTGAAAAATGATCACTGGATTTGAAAACAATACGTGAAGCAGTGAACATATCAGGAGAACACATGAGCTGCACAGGGAAGCCAGTCCTAGAAAAAAGGCAGGATGAGGGAACAGGAGATAGATAAGGTACACACCAGAAGAGAGAACAGACACTTGTTATTCTTTAGAATGATGAATTTCCAAAGTCTGAATTGAAAAGATCTTCTAACGTGATTTTTTGCATGTTATAGACCTTCCCCAGAGCCCACAGAAGTCGCTTCAGTTCAGGCTGTATTAAATCACCACAAATCTCTAAGCCTTACATCTTGTTATCTCTGCCACGGATGTACCCCCTTTGCCAATCTACCACCACCTACTCACGTTCCCGTGTTTCTTGCATGTTTCTTGAGACTGTACATATGATAGTCTTCCAGAAAAAAAAAAGAATGGGTGAAAATAATTTAAGGGCAGAAATAAATCTATACACAAAGATAAAATAGTTCAGATTTTCATGACCAACATGCAAGTCTAGCCATCAACCATCACTCAACGAAAAGTCTCTATATTATGCCAGAGGTAAGATCCAGCCTTCAGGCAGCCACAGTTAAGGAAAAAGGCTGAAGGCACTGCTGCATTATCATGGGAACTACCTCATCCCCCATGTAAGCCTGCAGTGCTTCTCTGGAGTTGCTAAACTTCAGAAGAGGCAGTCCAAACATGAATAGACACACAAAAAGAACGACTTCTCAGTAAATAATGATAGGAAAAATTTGGCCATTTAATTTAAAGAACAGACTAGTTGGAATTAAAGGTAATAAAAGTATAAAAATAGTTTCAATGTTAATCATAGAAACACCACCACTCCCTCTAATCGTGAATGGTAAAGATGGGACAAAGAGGAGTGTTTCTTTCTCTGAGATTACATGAAAAAGATCATATCTAATGAAACTGAAGTTAATGAATGTGAAATCACAGTAAGAAAGCAGGCACAATCTGCAATGGGATCTCTGTGAGAAGAATTATATAAGAGATTAAGCAAGACCAGAAAAGAAAAAAAAATTACTTTTCATTAGACAGGTTATAAAGGGAAGTTGTAAACCCTCTTATCATCAGGGTTTATAGAAAAGGGCAAGGGCATTACTCTACAACAGCCTATTACTAGGACACTGCAATCTTTCTCTGTCAGTGCCAGAGTCCTGGAGAAGATGGAACACTAACCTGATCTGATTGTCATGTACTTCTCAAATCACCATCCGATAATCACAAGCAGTGACTCAATTGTTTCAGGTTTGAGCATGCTCACAGGAGAGTGTAAACATTTTAACCTGCCAAACCTGCTGCTAGTCTTCCAAATCAATTTGAAAAGCTTGGAAACCTGTGGTATCAAATTGCCATCCTCTTTTTCTGCAACATTGGTAAACACTTTGCAGATGGAAAAATTAGAAAAAATACTGATGTAAACCCATCCACACAGGACCATATTCCAGCAAGCAAGGGCAGCTGACAGTTTCCTAATGGAAAACTCCTCAACTCACAGCAGTAACTACTGTAACAATGGCAGCAGTGACAGCCACCTCTGAGCCGCTACATCACTCTTCCCTTACCTCTGTCTCTCTCAGTCTGGCTTCTAGGGCAGATCGAGGTCCCTTGGTGTTGTCATTGATCCTCAGTCTCTCTTGGATGGCCTTCATCCAAGCCTCTGCATTCTCCACACTACTGTCAAATTCATCCTGTAGCTGCTGAGTCATTGCATTCGAAGGAGCTGAAAGAATAAGAAACAGGGAAGTAGGTAGGTTTTGGTTAAGACCTAAACAGGAATGCTTTCAAGACCATCTATAGCAGCAAGGGAGAAAAGCTAATGATGTTATGGCTTTCCTTTTTAATGATAATACCAAAAAAACTGTAGCAGTATTGCGACTCAGTTGAGCACAGAGAACATATTCACACTGCAGCTTTCCCAAATGAAAATAAACCAGGAAATGAAAAGAAGGTGAGGAACTGTGGGAGGCTCCACTACAGTAAACAGATTTAATTCAAAGCTTTCAAATGAGATTCATCTGGTGATTGTGGTGTATTCCAGATTGGCTACACCAACCACAAACACTTTCTGTTTCTTTCCAGAGCCTGGTCAGTACAAAACTCTCCCTATGCCCTTCCAGGCTCATGTACTGACCACCTGACACCAGACTAGCAGAGCACTTCAGCACATGCTTAACTTAGACACATACAAACCATTTAAGGCTGGTGAGATCAGGATCAATTGCTTAGGCCTTCAGTTAAATTGTTCTGCTGAGACCATGGAGAGGTTATCTGAATGCACATGCAGTGGGGTCTGGGATACATAGACAACAGGAACTGGCCAGTGACTGCCAAGACAAACCACTCACAAGCTATCACATAGGAATAATGACAACGATGAGTTTCTTCTTTTGCCACCTCTTTTGTTCCATACCAGGGTCTAAGCTTTTAATTTTCCCCTCCCTCTCTCTTGTTGCCCGTTTCCAATCATCTGGAGGGTATGATGGTTGGTTGCTCTGTTGATGTGCTCTTGTGTCTTCTCTGTTTAGAGTATAAGCTTTCTGCTGCCCAGATGGCCTCCTTTGTGCCTGTACAATAGAGAGCCATCCTACGCTTGTCCTTAGGCACTGCTGTACTAAACTTGACTAATAAGGATGAATAATAACAAACCCCCCTGTAGGTCAGCTCCACTGAAGTGAACAGAAAGATAGCCATTGACATTAAATGGTTTTGGATCACATCCTAGAACTACTGCCAGCCAAGCAGTCAGGGTCTCTTGTAAATTATTTCTTCCTCTTTGTTATTCATCACAGAAATATTTTTTGCAGCACAAAGTTTAAGGCTTAATTACTGAACTCAAGTTTGTTGCACAGAATTCCGTTCTACAGCAGCCCCCTCAGTTTCCATGAAACAATTCATGTGGAAGAAAGTGTTTGGTACGAGAGGCAGAGCACAGCTCTTGGCGAAGCTGCACCAGTGGTGTTTTGTAACCACTCAGTCTTTACAAGAGAGAACCATCCTTCCTCTGCCCACTAGCAGCAAGTTTCCCACCATCCCGCCAATGTTGATGTTCATGAGGTAGAAGGACTCATGCATACTAGAAGTCCTTCCCTGTAGCTCCTAGTGCATTTTCTTCCACATTAGCGCAGAGGAAAGAAGTTGTTAGTTTTCACAACACTGATGTCTGGCAACAGAAGCAGACTAAATTGTTGCTTCCCAGCCTTCAGCAGCTTTTACGCTCAACAGATCCCATAACAGTGAGAGAACTGCACATACAGAGCAGCTACTGCACTACCCACGGGGATATACTCGAACAGAGCATGGGTCAGACCTTGATGCACAGACAAGGGGAGCTGCATTTGCATGGAAAAGGGAATTCCTCCCTGAGAGATGTCAGACACAGCAGAATCCAAAGGTGTACCTCTCAGAGCTAGAGGGCAGTTTTAAAGTGTAACCCCACCTTGAAAAAGATTAAAGAATAGAACAGGATGTGCTGGATTAAATGAGGCTGGTGTGGCACGGGGCAGCTTCTCCCTCTCTCAATTATAAAAAATATGACAGGATATATAATTAACGCTAAAATCATTGACTTACATCACAAGAGTCCTAAAATGAAGCCAGCTAAAGTAGTGAAGTTATTCTCAGTAGATTGCTAGGTAGCTGTGTCTTTCTCCAACTATGACTGGTCCAGAACTGGCATTTCTGAACTGTAATAATCCAATCCTCAGAAAAGAGCACACATCACTTTGTAGCTGGTTAACTCATTTTCACATTAACATATCTCATTATATCTGGCAGCTGTAGAGGGACTGTTCCCTAAAACTTTCCTTGCTACATACATGTATTTCTAGGCAAATTGTTTCTGAATGCATGAGTGCAAACTGTGGCAGTTCCACTTATGTTATTGTGAAACAAAACCTCCCAGTACATTTGCTGGGTAGACTCCGAAAAGGAGCAGCACTCATTTTGCAGGAGAGGTTTCTATTCCTGGCAACATCCATATCATATTTAAAACTGGCTTCAGGACTCCAGTCATGGAGTAGCCAACACAGAACATTTATTATCCTAGTCCTATTTCTTACAAAAAGTAGAGGGCAATCAGCGTGGTTAAGAAGCAGTGGAAAACTTACTGTCATTGAACATGAAGAAAACCCCACTCACGCTCTGCCCTCTTGCTCTCCTCTGAGCACAAGGATTTGCTGTCCAAAGCCCACAGATACACAGACCCCCATCCCATGCACAGACATTCTGTGCGAGAAGCCAACACCGGAATCCATTAAATATGTCTTTTCAATATTACGATCCCTAGTTTGCAAAGAAAGAAAAGCACTTTGCTACTCCAACTGCCTGCATAACATGGTTGACTGATTTTGACCAATTCCTACACCTAGCACCATAATGGTGATTTAATTTAGCACAGACTCTAACCCAGTGCCCTGACAGATTTCATGATAGTAATGACCTGCAATAGCTGACATGGATTTGGTCTGCCTCTTGAAACTCACTGTGTCCTGTCCTCCCTCCTTCCTCCACACTGGGCAGCTGCCAGACACTGGCTAAAGAAAGCAGCTACAGTGTTCCAGAGTCTTTTCTGGAACCTGCCAACCCTTCCCAGGCATTAAGGGCACGAGTTGATACCTGCATGGAAAAAGTATGTTTTCTGACTTATTGTCTGCCTGGGAGGAAGAACAGCTATGAAGTACCTGAAATTTGGCAATATCTGCAATTTCTTTGCACACATTCCTGAAGCTGGGATAAATGATTACTGGATAAGTGTTAATAAATTACCAGTATTTACCCAATTTCTGCTGCACCTAAATAATTGAGCAATACTTCCGGACATGAAATACAGGGCTTTGATCAGTACACAAAATACAACAGAGACACAGCAGCTCCTGGAACAGACCCAAGCTATTCAGCTGTGCAACCAATCTGCAACAGATCGGAGCAGTAGGGCCACCTGTACTGTGGTGCAACAGCGCCTGTCCCAGGCCATAGGCTCAGTCTCTAGGACCCACTGTGCCAGGGAAAGCTTCCCCTTAATTACAAATGCGATCAACCGAACAATTTGTACAAAATTATTTTTATCATAGTCATTTTCAAATGTGTGTAGCCATTTAAAACAGCTTTTCATTTTAATGACACTTGAATAGGTGTATTAATTCATATGGTGGAAGGTGTATTTATACTGCAGAAAGAACTTAGCATCTCTATATGTTATGTTACTAAATAAGGATAATAACTATGCACCAGAAATATGCCTTTGCCTTCTGTGACTTGGATGGTGTGGCTGGAGCACTTGCCAGTGGTGAGTAAGGCAAAAAAGTCATTGAGTACCTCACACTTCTCAATATCCTGGGTAGCCAAGTCTCACATTTCCTTCTGGAGAGGGCCCACATTTTCCCTTGTCTTCCTTTCATCACCAGCATACCTATAGAAGCTTTTCTTGTTGCCCTGGACACACCTGGCCAGGTTTAATACTATCAGGGCTTTAGCTTTTCTAACCTGATCCCTGGCTCCTCAGACAGCTTCTCTGTATTCCTCCCAGGCCACCTGTCCTTGCTTCCACCCTCTGTAGACTTCCTTTCCGTGTTTGAGTTAATCCAGGAGCTCCTTGCTTGTCCATGTAACCTCCTGGCATTTTTGCATGACTTCCTCTTTGTTGGGATGCTTCACTCCTGAGCTTGGAGGTGATGCTTGAATAGTAACCAGCTTTCTTGGGTCCTTCTTCCCTCCAGGGCTTTATCCCATGGTATTGTACAAAGCAGCTCCCTGAATAGGCCAAAATCTGCTCTTCTGAAGTCCAAGGTAGTGAGCTTGCTGTGTGCCCTCCTCACTGCTCTAAGGATCTTGAACTCCACCATTTTATAGTCACTGCAGCCAAGGTTTCCTGTGAGCTTCACATTCCCCACCAGCCCCTCCTCGTTGGTGAGAACAAAGTCCAGCAGAGCACCTCTCTTCATTGGCTCCTCTATCACTCGGAGAAGGAAGTTTTTCCAGGAACCTCCTGGATTGATTATGCCCTGCTGTGTTGTCCTTTCAACAGACACTGGGGTGGTTGAAGTCCCCTACGAGGACCAGGACTTGTGAACATGAGACTGCTTCTGTCTATAGAGGGCTTCATTGAATAGGTACCGAGAAAGGTACTTCTAGCAACTGAGGTCTTGGAGCCATCTCACTGAAAAAGTGGATGAATTAATTAGCTGACTGCTCTGCATTACAGCTCTAGGAGCCACTACATGGTAGCAGCACCACTGAGGCATGTGGAGACGCCTGGGTCTCCACGGCAGACCCTGACACCGTGAAAGGCACAGGCCATACTCCACGTGATCCACCCAGCACTTGCAGGGTCAAATTTCTCCGAGTCCTTTTTCCTTAAGTACAGCTACTTTAGCAATCATTCTGGTGCATCTGCTAGCTCTCACTAGGGTATTGTGAGATTTACTTATTTAGTTTTTGTAATAAACTACCAAGAGCTTTTAAGGTTGTTTTGCAAGTGCACTGTCTTCTTGTTAGGATTATCCTATTATTTTGCAACATATCCTAATGTACTATTTTATCTCTGTCAAGTCATGCTGCTCTTTTTTTAACAAAACCCCCCAAACTTCTTAAAATGTTTCCACTCCCTTTTTACACATTCTTTTAAAACCTATGTTTATAGAACACAGGCTTTGAAATTATTTCAATATGTTTTGGATTTCTATACTCATGTACTACTTGATTAGTTTCCAGAACCCAGTTCTTAGAAAAATAAAAGTATGAAAATACTCCAGGAAATTCAAATCACTCCCCATTAAGGAGACTTTTCCAATTACTGAAATACTTCAAACTTTTCATAACCCTTTCCATTTGGTTCTGGGATTGAATGTGGAAAAAAAAAAAAGATTTTTAAAAACCCACTGGACAGTGTCAAATTTTATACAAATGCATGAGTGTGGAAGCAATTTTGGTTCTGGGAATTGTATCTGGGATAATTTAGTAACTCTTCAGCTTCCCTGGATAATGTAGAGAGCTCTGAGAAGGAACAGAGCTGGGAACTCTGACCTGTCTGCTTCAGGCTGGAGTGGAGGGTCAGTTGTTGGCACAGATTGCAGAGAGGCAAAGCACTGTCAGTTGTCTTTCCAAAGCTGAACACTCTTGGCCTACTCAAGGAGGAGCTACTTTGAATCACATCACTAGTAGCTGATGCTTCTCCAGACTAGGGACTGAAAAAGCCTCCAGGGCAGCCACACCCATGTAGACCTGAGTTAAACTGCTGAGTAGGTGCAGAAGCCCTCAAGGTCTCAAATAAAAGATGTAGTAAATTCCAGCATAATCTTTTAGACGCTCAAAACATTAATCCTATCTCCTTGGCCATCTTCCAACACAGCCTTTTCCTGTGTTATTTGCAGTGAATATTTATGACAGTTAGCAATTGTTTGCCCTAATTAATGAGCTAGAGAATAAATAGTTTTTTTGAATAAACACATCCATATCCTAGTTCAACCAAGAAATGCTAACATGAGTACATACAGCACTCATGAATATCATAACCATTTCATTTCCCTTACAAAACAATCCCTAGGAACCCTATGGCTAATGAAAGACATTCTGCCACAACATGATCGCACTTGGCAGTTTTCTATCTCCTTGGTATAAAAACCTGAAAAGCAGAGACATGTTTTGTACAGGCTAATTCTCAAAAAAGCTTTTTTTTTTTTTTTTCCCCCAACTGTTTGTTTAAAGATTAAATATAGACTTGGGTGAGAGCCACTGCAAGTGCTTCCTAAGACTGCTGTAGAAAATATATAATACCCAGGTCTAAAAAGCCATTTCCTAAAAAATGAGTTCCATAATATTAAAATGGTCCTATATCTGAATGGAATCATCATGTGCATGCAAGACAGAGTGGGCCTTGTGGCTGTCTTCCCTTTTAGTGTGAGGTATAACAATCAATAGACCGGACCACAGCATTTGTACTTTTTATATTTCAATCTTAAGTCATTTGGAAGTAAAAAGTATAGGTGAGGACTCTTAATTACAAATCTATCCCCACTCCATACACTGCACACATATATTTCTGCATTTCCAGATCACTCAAGAAGACAGGCTGGTCTACCATGTTTCAATTAGATAAGTAAAATGTAAGGCTAGGTGGGATGGGCTTTGAGCAACCTAGTCTAGAATTTTTTACCACCAAGGAGACAGAGTATGTTAGATATCTGTCTGGTATAGATTTTGATCTCCTATCCCCACATTATTGAGATGTTAAATAATCTCTAGAGCACTTCTTCACTCAACCCCTGGGGGAATTAGGCTATCTCTATCCCCTTTATAAATGACACCTCAGGTTCAAAGGCACTTTGCTTCTTGTCTCTGGGCAATAAGAAAGTACTTGAAAGGACAAGAATAAAGTTGGTAATTCATTTAGTAGACACTGCAAATAGCAATTTTAAACTTCTTCTACTACATACCCCTTCAAGTATCTCTACAGAGATGCAGATCTCTGTTTAATGACTTTCAACCTGAATGACAAGAGGCTTCCTTTTTCTAGTTATCATCTGCAGACACTTTAGTCTGCAAAATCCCAGATTAAACACCTCTGCTCTACAACTTCAGCAGACATTCTCCAGGAAATCTCCTTTGGAAATTACCCCTGAAAGGTATCTATGGATGTACTGGCAATCTTGTGAACTTGTCCCCAGCCCCTGAAGTAGGCTAGGCTTCAGCTTTTCTCAGCTCCCTAGGGGTTTTACCATCAGTCAGCAAATGAAAAAGAACTGCAAGCCAACAGCATTAGTCTTATGGTCTCTGGAAGCTAGAATTTATGTATTTAATTATCTCCCCCTTGTCCTCCACAGACTGTACAATCCCTCAGTACTAAGTGTCAGTCACAGCACTGATATACTGGCTAATAAACCTCTGTGGTATCTGCCTCCTGGCTAGGGATCAGTGAACAATTCAGAGTGAATGATGTATCTGATAAATCATTCCTCTTTTGCTGGTCATATAATCAGTACAGACAATCTCATTTTCTCAAAGGTGTGGTTATTCCTAACTATCTGCCAAATATATTCTGTGGATTAGTTTTGCTCTCTAGATTATTCCCAAGTGATTCTTCCCTGCGATTCTTAATACTCCAACTCCACTGCTTAATTTTGTTTTGGCGTCACAACCCTAGTAAAAAAATTGTTGGTCGTTCCTGGCTGGCAGACGCTCTTCTCATCTGTGTGCAGTTTGTCCCAGGGTAACTCCTGAGGGCCATTTTTCTAATGAGGACCCCAATGTGTTAAGCTGCAGATGAAGAGTGCTTTCACAGCACCCTGTGATGAGCAGAGCTGCCCAACAGCGAAAAGGCTAATACCTCTGTCCAACGGAAGAAGGGACCGTTAGAGACTGCAGCTGTATTTCCTGTGCTCTCTGCAAGCTTTGGTGCTTCCACCACCCATGTCCTCCGCCCACCTCTTGAAGCCAGAGATACTCAGAATGAGATCTACAAGTCCAGGTACGGCAAGCATTTTTTTCCACCCTTACAAAACCAGTACTAAAATCTCATTTGACAGTCAAATGCCTCTGCCTCTGAGGGACCAATTGTGTCAAACCTGGGAGCACACAGCTTTTAAAGTAATAAAACTTCTGAGTAAAGTATCTAGAAATATCTGTTAGAAATAGTCACTTGCAAGTACTTAAGTATACTCTGACGGCACTCTATCTTTTGTCCCCTTTAGAAGAACAGCTGAAGGACTAACTCCCCAAGACATAAAATTTTTCAGCTATATCTTTCAAAAGATTATAACTAGGATCATGCTAATGAGATATGTATATGGCAAAAGTGAGACTCATTTGAATTAAAAAAACCCAAACAGTAGTTAGCAAGTGGGACTAATACTAATTTTAAATACTGAAGTTGTTGATTAAAATAAGATTTCTTTTCATTGGATCAAAGCACATATTTATGGAAAAAATAGCAGATTTAGATTTGCATGGAACAGAAAGATCTGTTTATAAAAGAAGGAGAAAAATGACCAATAAAAGAGCTAAATGCTTGAAACGCTTTCAAAAACATACAGGAGGGTAAGTAAAGCTAGACCTAAACAGCCATACTCTGGACATAAAGTAATATTTGCATTGAGCTGATAATGCCAGGCTTTACATTGCAAAATGGCACTGGTTGTGTTCAAACCCATGGGCAAACAAGGCCTGCCTGTGTCCCAAACAAAATACACTATTAGAACTGCCAGCAACCTCATTTTCAAACTCGGAAACAAAATAGACCACTGCAAAATGGTGGATACAAAGTAATTTTGAGTGGCTGAGAACATTTCTGGAATTGATTAGAAAAGGCTGCTTTCTCGTGACTCATTTTTGCCTGAACTATTGCAGTTTCCATGTCTTTGTCACCCTCCCACTGTGCGTGCTCGCCAGGCACTGTGGGTTAAAGAGCAAGATTGCATCTCTGCTTTTAGTTGCAGAGACTGCTGGAGCATGAGCACGCTTTCGGTTCTGTAAAGAGACCAGCATCACCGCAACTTCAGCACTCTGATAGCGGATGATTTCACAACAGGGATGAAAAATTCCCCTGAGATGGAGAGGCACTGCCTTTTTAGTAGTTTTTTTAGCCTGACTGAGGACTGAAGTCCTATAGTTTATAAACCTAAAGGGTATTTGAACCTCCTCCTACTGAGATTAATCAAAACTTAAATGACAAGTGAAGTGGCAGCAGGACCCAGCAGTAAGCTGCGTTTATCAGCAGTCCACCTCTAGTGAGGAGGACCAGAGAGTTATTTAAAGCTGTGATCACAGATAATTACCATTCCGAGCAGCGAGAGTAAAGCTGATGCTTATTCTCCTCAATCATTATCCACTTTTAATTACCTTTTAGAGATGGAATACTGTAAGAAACCAAAGCTATTTTTTTTTTCCTGCAAATATCTGAAAAGACCAGGCAGCTCAGTTCTATTTAGACCCAAATGAGACTGCAGGGCCTACTTCTCGGGAACTTTGAAAATCGCACCCTAAATATTATGGGACATATCTCTGGGGCTGCCAGCTGCCAGGGAGTTAACACAGAGATACTGTTTAAAGCAACAGTGGTTTATATCAGCTGAGGATTTGCATACACATGCTGGCACATTTGTCTCCTGACACATGTGTCATAGCACCAAAGGTTCTCAAACACTTGAAAAAAAGGAAAATATGTAAAGATACGGATTCTTATAACCCAGTTCTTCTACAAGGAGTAATACACATCACAGCAGAAACTTAACTTTGATCTAAAATAAATAATAATCTTTCCTCAGTAGTCTCCAAAGTTGTCTTTTAAAGATACCAGAAACGCTTTTAATATTGTAAAGACACTTCACATCACTGGAATTTTCCCCTGCTATTTCCCCTTTGAATTCACAGACCAGGACTCAGAAAGTACCTTGCTAAAGGTTGATTCAGAAAACAGGGAAGCACTTTGTCACCTTCCTGGAAGAAAATGCATCTGAGACTGTGATAAGGAACCACTGCTAAACCATAGCACAAAAGAGTCTCCAATGACGACGTTTGGTCTCAGTGAGCACAACAAAAGTGACAATGCATGTGAAAACTATATTCCCAACTTGAAAAAAGAAAAAATAATTTCTTTAATATCTTTTTAACTTACTTCATACACCCAGGTCATGTTTCAGCAGTCATATATGGGACCTTAAACCTTCACTGCTTGACAAACTTCAGGGAAGGGATCTCATCAGTCCCAGTCTGGTGAACATTTTGGGGCTGTAAAAGCTGATATCACATCTTGAGTGCCAGTAACACTCCCAACAGACACTCTCGCTATTAACTTTACCGGCTACCACTTATCCACATGTGGTGAGCACCATGGTAGCGATATTTTCATTTTTTTCCTGCCTTACACAAATGAGTTCCCCATCCTGGTCTGCTGCTCACAAAACATTTTATTTGGCCTTATTTTGTCATACAGGGCCGTTGCCCTTTGATCCTCCCACCATTCTCCCCAGCACCCTGCAGCATTGGCACCAGGCAAGAGGTGAGGTGTGGGCTTTTTCTGGAGACATGAGTGCAGGAGGGTTGGTCTCTGTGCATGTCACCAGTCAGGTGCTACCAGAGCCCTCAGTCATCACCCTCCCCCAGTAGGCCACTAATTTCTATCTGCTTTTCACTATAATTCAAATCCTTGACATTTCAAGGAACTTAGTATCTTTGATGATTCTGTCTCTCTGGCAAATTTAATGGAAAGCATAAAATGAGTTCAAAAGTTATTAGAAGCCAAAAGATACAGACATGCTGCACGGTCACAAACATCGCACTTCATTATGAAATAAATGTGACAAACCTTGCAAAAACCTTACCAAAATCCTGAGACTTCTGGAAAAAAGGGCAGGTAAAAGCCTGTGGCAATTTCATCAATATTCCCCGACGGGTTTCCAGCACAGCAAGTGCAATCCAGCCTGGCCTCTGCTGGGTGTTACAACAGCAGTTCAGCGCTGCTGGCAGCACGAGCAGGTCTGGCATAAAGAGAAACCAGCAGCTTCCTCCTTACTCATGTCAGAGGCAGCACAGGATTTCCTCTGTGCCTCCTACTGCATGGCAGGAGTGAAAAAGGATGACAATCTAGAGATTTATCAGCCCAGGGAAAACAAAACAAAACAAAACAAAAAACCAGCATTGCATGCGGACACTGTTGCAAAGCTAGGTACGATTTAAATAGGTATAATCCCCAGAAACTATCTAGTTCAGGTCATCAAGTAACAAGCTGGTTAATTCCTGTAAGGATTAATGCTTGAAATTATTATGCCTGACAGATGTTTGCTGAACATTTCCAGAATATACAGTGTGAAAACCATCAGAAGAAGCAGAAGTGCAGACAGGTACATGTCAGAACAGAGATTTTTAGAAATCATTATCTCAACCTCTAACATAATTATAATTTCCCTTTTACATTTTATCTTCCATTTCTTTTTTATTCACAGCTCTCTAGCAGGTGATTCCCTTCACAGACTGACACACTAATCTAGATTCTGCTCTTGGTTATAACCACATCTGCAAAAAAGAGATTAGTTGATATTTTGGGGCAGTACTACTGATGCATAATTGGCTTTCTCTCATGATGGAGCACATGATGAATTCTCCATTCCTGATTCCCCAAAACTTTCAGAAAATATAAAGCAGTAATCTCCCTCAGTTAATTACGATCCTGCTGGGTACGTCTGCTGTATGACATTCAATGAAACCCACTGGTTTGGTCTACCCACAGATGCTGCCCTTTGCCTCATCCTAATGGTGTAGATCTGGTTTATATAATCCAGGACCAGACCAGATCCCAGTTACACTCAAAATAGTGTCAATCCAAAGCCAGTCCATATGGCCAACAATCTAATTCTATAGTTGCTGTGTATCATAATTTGTACTATATTGAGCAGCAGTTCTAGGATTACAATAAAAGTAAGGAGGAAAGGTGATCAGTAAAATCAAGGTGTGGGGAAAAAAGTTGGTTCAAATTCTACCTCCAAATTAGAAGTTACAGATACAAACGGGGATAGAAGCATGAACTTCTCCACCCATTTCAGAATCAGGCAGTACAAGTGAACAGCATAGAGAAAAAACTGAAGAGAGAAACAAAGATGAGGTGAAAATCTAGGTGGAAGAACAAGAAAGGAATAGAAACTGTCAGTCAAGCTAACCCTGTGAAGTTGCTAACACAGAGGATTAAATGAAGACCAGTAGCCTTAGCTAGGCTGCCACTCCCATGGGCAATGCTGACTCCAGTGCAGCCAACCAAACACAGTATTTTGCCACCAATGGTGAAGAGGAAGAACATTTTAGGAGTTAGCAATGGTATCAGTACCTCTAGAGAGTGAATTAATATAACAGCTATTTTTCCAAGTGTCTTGTTAGCATTTTGCTAACATGAATAATCCTTAGAAACAATAAGAACATCTCAAAACACATCAGCCTGCAGACTAGAATATACGATGCCTGCGGGAATGCAAACTGAAGAGTGATCCATTTATCTGAAAATCAAATCAGAGTTGTATTAGGATTGTGTGCTGTTTGAACACTTTTCCCCTGTTCTCTTTCTCCTGTGGTAAATCCCATCGTCAGTGTAAATTTTGCCATTATTTGCCAAATAAAAATACCGAGGAAGCAGAGTTACAGCTAACATCAGCTATACACAGCAGCTGCTAAAGCACAGTAAGAAGTGGTCTCTTTAGATGACTAACCTAAAAATCAAAGGAGCAGCTGCCCTGATGAGTACAGCCAGCCACAAACTGGAGGCAGCAATGAAAGCATCAAGCTAACAGGAAAGCAGCTTTCCCCATAAAATTTTCAGTAAGTTAGTATCACAACATACTTTAAATATACAAATCCTAGATAATATACAAATCCTTGAGCATAATTAGGCCAAATTTAATCTTACATGTTTCCATATTTTAAAAGGAAACTGCAATTTCAGCTAAGTATTCCAAATGTTCCCACACATCTCACCTGCCTTCCCTTCTTCCCCATACAAAGAACAATTTTTTCAGTTTCAGCACGGAATGGAGCGGTGGTTTTCCCACTCTTCAGGCCAATTATCATTTCTGTCATTGTAGTGGAAAGCATTTGACTGGCTCCTTCTTTAGCCTGACATCTCTATGTTCAAATATGGATTCAATTACATCTGTAATAAAACCAGTTGGATGATCTTAGATTACCTGACAGTCTGTAAGCACTGCAAGGAAATCTATTTCTGCAAACCCAGTGCAGCCCATGGAGTTAAATGACTACATTGCCCCAGCAGTGAACTTTCTGTACTGAAGTGATAGTCTGGACAGCTGGTCTCATGGCCCACTAATCATCTGCATCTTTGAACAGCCAGTGGTGTACCACACCACTAACTGTTTAGGAAACAGAAGCTGTCATTCCAGTAAAGTTATATGGTTTATTTATTACAAAGAGTTGCCTGAGCTCTGACAAAGAGCTCTGATACCCCTTGGGTAGGAAATATAGCAGCAGTATAAATGACTTTTTTTCCAAGAAGACCATTACAACTGTGTTATATATTCTTATTACTTTGCAGAGGTTCAGGTCCTAGCTGTGAACCAGCACTCCACCATGCTGCAGGTAGCACATGTAGAGCTGTGGTGTCATCCCCAGTTTGTTGAGATTACTGCTGAGGCAAAAGAGAAGAGTCAGAATATGGATAAAGATGGAGGGGATACACATAGGAACAACAAGGCAGTATTAGTCAGCATGAAAAAACACAGGCAGAGCACAGCTGCCTAACCATGATCAAATTTCCATAGACATTGCAGCAAAAGAGTTTTAAGGAGGAATCTGAGAGATAGTCATTACATGGATTTGGAAAGGATTACATGTGAAGACAAGACTGGGAGAATAAGCATGAAAGTACTCAGGTGAAAGTCTAACAAGCATTAGCAGAGGTTGGTATCATAGGCTGACCAGAGGTGGAAGCTGCTCCCTCAGCAACGAATCACAGAATCACAGAATTATTGAGGCTGGAAAAGACCTCTGAGATCATCAAGTCCAGCCTATGACCTAACACCATGA
>JAAGNO010024379.1:0-24890 GCA_033439905.1 Ceryle rudis
CCCTCGTTCTTCTTCTTCTTCTCCTCCTCTCCTCGTTCTTCTTCTTCTTCTCCTCCTCTCCTCGTTCTTATCATCTGTGCAATATATATTCCCCATACTATGATCATTAAGATAACCCTCACTAAAAGGGGAATTCAAGAAACAGTGAACATTCTCTTTATATATAAATATTTTAAAAATCTAGAGGGGAAAGGGAAGAATAGATGACTCCATTCCATCCCTTGTGCCATAAAAGATGATCTAATGGATTTAATTCTTTGCATTCATTATTTATGATCGCTTGGCCACCTTCCCAAATCTCCTTATGCTTAATAAACTTATTTCCACTGTGTATTTTCCACAGCACATCTCACCCATGTATTTAGTCTACTGTAGCCCCTCGGGTTTCAAAGGACGGCTATTTCTGGCCAGCTAGCTCTTGAATTGCTTAGTTAATATCAAAAGGAGCTGAGAAATCCCAGGATTTTGTGAGATCAGATCCCAAATGTTGATGAAGATGGGCTTTACCAGCTAATTACTGTTTGGGTTTGTTGGGGATTTTTTTTCTTGCACACAGAGAATCTGGTGCTTTAAATTTTAGCCTGGTGAATTTAGATGCAAAATTTTAATAAAGCCATTATCTGATAACAATGTAAAATTGTCTGATGTGTAAATAAGAATGAAAGATGCCTTTGAGGATGTCAGCTCTAGCCCCCTGCTGTGCCAGAAATCATATGCATACTTCTCTTGCTAAACTCAATATCGTCCAGAAGTGGCATATTTTTGGCCCAGACCGCTCTGACTGGTCAGCAGCGATTAGATTTTGATAAAATGTGATGCACACCTGAGCTGCTCCCCCTTTAATGTCAAAGGGGAGGATTATATGGGAAATTCTGAAATTCCCAGCAGGTGGTAACACTTCAATAGCAGCCTAATCCCATTGCAATAAGCAAATGCTGGTTGAAATATAATTAATCTCTTTCCTGCCAGATAAAATATCTGAAACTTGTGGAAATGTTGCAGATAAACCGCTCCTTTTGCTGTTTGTGCTGCTTGGTGTCCCTCAAGTGAAATGGAGGGAGGATTTGGGGACTTTCAAGCTTTTCCTTCTCTAGCCTATTTTACTGCCAGCCTCTCATGCATAACCAAAATTGTGCAAATTTCAGGTTGCAAATACGACTGAGAAATGTTTACTAATGGACAGCAGTATTAAGGAAACTGGTTTTCATCTGGGATTCCTCTCCCCCCCATTTCCCATTATGGCAACATTTTGCTTGCTTTAAATTCCAAGAAATAACTTTATGTTTTCTGACAGCATCACTGCAGACCCAGGCTGGTTTCTGGCTCTGCTGGGGTAGGTGCTGCTGCTCGGGGCAGTGCTCAGGGCAGGAGGAGAGCACAAGCTGGCTCTGAGGAGGGGATCAGTCCTCAACCTGACACCCCTTTACTCCTTCCCTGAGCCTCTTCCCAAGTCCTGAAGGAGGATGGAGCTAGGGCAGAGGAGGGCTCAGCTCTTGCGGGGGATTAGCAGAGAGGAGGAGGACTGCAGGTACCCATAGCCAGAGGGAAGATGGGATCCATCAGTGGCACTCCCCTTAGTGTGAAGGAGGCTCCAGAGCACAGAGTGCCCCGAGTTTGTCTTCTCATTAAACTTCAGTGCTTGATTATGGAGTAGCTGAGTAATTCCTGATGGTCGTTTCTTAACTGCAGGGCACGTTTGCCTCTCATCCCCCTTACAAAGGGGGGGCAGCAGTAGCTGCTGACCGCCCTGCTGTTGCAGCTGAAGGTGGTAACTGGTTAGCTGTGCTGAGTCAGCAGGTGACAGCACTCAGAAGAGGTGGGCTGGTCTGTGAAATGTCCTCTTTGCCCTCTGGCCTTGGATACTGCTGCACAAACGACTGGGAGTCGTAAATTCAGTTTGCTTGTGGTTTGTTCTTGTTTTGGGTTGTTTGGTTGGTTTGGGTTTTAGGGTTTTTTTGTTGTTGTTTGTAAACCCAAAATTGTATGTTTCGTGTTCATTTCTTACACAGTTCCTGACACTGTGGTGGCCCTAAGCCTTGCAGTTCATGGTGGATTTATTCTTTTAATACCCGTACCAGATAGTGAGGTACTATTTCCAGTTGAGAGCTACGACACAGGAAAACTAAGTGATGTGACTGAGCTTGCACAGGAAATCTGTTGTAGAGCAGGGACTTGAAAGTTTTCCTGTGTCATTTGCTTACACACAAGCCTCTTGGTCTTCATTTCCAAGGCGCTTTATGGCTTATCCCTCATCTGTCATTTCCAATTCCCTTTGGAGAGGAAGTCTTCCACTTCCATCAGCCCATTACACCGTCTCGTGGAAGAAGAAAGCATCTTTTTATGTTGCTGTGCTTCTGCCGCCTCTCACACAATAGAGCCTTAGTCTGTGCTAGTCCACAAGAGCAATAAATTAAAAAAGCCAATTATTTAAAGTCTGATAGCCTTCTCTGTTCCATTATTTTTCATCTCATTAAGTTAATGAACTTGAGGTAGAAGATCTGAATAGAGTAGAAACCATTTAAGATGTACTGACTGCCTTGAAAGCAGTATGAAAAGTGGAGAAATAAATAGCGCAGGGGGAGGAGGCAGAGATCTGGAGAGTTTTGAAGAAGAAGACCTAAAACTGAGAAGAAATCTAGGAAGAAGCTGGCTTAGGGAACAGAAGTCTGAATCAAGTTTGGAGGTCAGCATAAGGCCTGTCCAAAACTGGGGCAAAAGGAGTCTTGAGGAGGGGAAGAACCCCGTGGGGAAAGAGAGGAGAAGGACGGGGGCAATACTACACCAGAAATTCTTGCGTTCAAAGCTGCTGTTAGAGTTGAGATAGCAAAGATGCAAAAATTTAGGGATGCTTCATGGAGACGCTTTAATCAGAGCTTTGTTCCAGCGGGTAGCCTGGAGTAGCTGTACGTGAGGTGGGAGGGCTGTGGCTGCAGCGCGGTGACGCAGAGTGAAGTAGCCCTGGGCTAGGCTTCCAGAGGTATCTGAACTCACTAGTTGGAAGTTAATTTTGGTACCGTTTCAAGTTGTCCACTTCTAGCCTGGGTGTTGTCCGTGCTGCACGCTGGAGTTGTTTCCCGAGCGAGCCACGCTAACAGAGAGGGAAGGGAGAGAGGGGAGGAGGTTTTGGTCTGACGAACGGTCGGCGTTACCAAAACACCCAAGGGCCCTGGCGCTGGGCTCTGTCTGTGGACTTGGTTCGAAAGATTCTCTGTCCTGAAAGTCTCTTGCTGTAAATCCAGAGCGGGAAAGATGGGGTGGGAAAGAGAGGAGCAGATTAACGCGGCAGTTTGCTGACATCGTATGCCTGGAGATGGCAGGAATAGGAACACAAGTCGGGTCTCCCGTGCCTCCCGCTGGTTCCCTGCCTTGTGAGCCACGCTGTTCTTCCCTTGGTCGGGTTGATGTGCAAATTAAGATGTAAAGCAACTATCTCAAGAGTGCTTTCCCACACAGGCTTTATTTTTTTTTTTTCCTGTCTTCCTGAGGATTTTATTTTCCCTTCCGTAGCTTCGTTCCTTCTCTGCAGCGTATTGCTCATTAGACTAAGATTAGGGTTATTTGAATTTCACCTGTCAGTGTGCAACTCTCTGAAAGAAGTATTTGGAAAAGTAATTTGGAAAAAATCCACAGCTAGGAAAGCTAGAAATGGAAAAGACCCTTTAAATCATCCAGCACAATCACGGTTGTGGCCCACAAAGCATTTTTTCCCCCCCTCTTTATTTCAGAGCAGTTTACAGCAACATCATCTAACTTCTGCTGTTTTCCTTGAGCAGTTAATGCTACAGGCCGAGGCATCTACTGCAGCTACTTGTTTTTTTGGTTTGTTTGGGGTTTTTTTTTTACCTTTTTTTTTAATGAAACCTGCTTATTCTTCCTTGAACCACTTTGATTCTTTGCTTTGATTAACAACCAGGATTAATGAGACAAGAAAGAAATGACACCCTCAACACGATGCTGTGCCCGCTGCCGGTAGCAGGGGGGACAGTTTTGGAGCGGCCACCCCGAGAAGCAGGTTGGCTTTCCACCACCCTCTGCTAGAAGCTCACCCTTGAGGCATAAGGTTTGTCTTCCTGTAATTTATGGCGTATCAAGTGAAATTTGTGGGTGGTGGCGGTATCATTGTCCCTATCTAATTCTTTCTGGAACATTGTCAAGTTCATAGGCCGGATGATGATTATTCCCTTCAGATATGTACAGCTATTATTGTAATGGGCTTTTACTGAGCAAAGCCGTGCTGTTAGTCTTTTCTTAGAAATTATTCTCTCGAGCCACTTGGCGCAGAGAGCAGTTTTAGAAAGCTTTCAAATAACGCATCTGCTGTCTGTTAGTTAAGTCTAGCAGTGGAATTGTTGAAGTATCTTGTTGGGATTCCTAAAGACGTACCTGGTTGCTACGTTGTACCTTTATGGAGTTTGCTCCTAACTTCTGCCTGCTCCGATGCCAGATTGCCATCACAATCTGAGGCTCTAACCTTTATGGAACAAGAACTTCCCTGCTTGTTTACGTGCCGGTGAGCACAGTAAGACTGACTTGCCGATGCTCCTACGCAGCACAAAAGAGCAGTTCTTATATTTTGAGAATGTTTCCCTTGAGCTCAATCTTCTTTTTGGATTCTCCCCTACTTGTTTCAAGCTAAGCGTTGGGTTTGCTGCTCTCGTTGTTGTGAGACTCGTGATGAACAGTTTAAAACACGCAGACAGAAAATCGTGAAACTTGCCAAAAGAAACTCTTTTATTTTTTTTGGGGGGGGGTTTGTTGGCTACAGAGAATGCCCACTTAAAAAAATAATAGAGGAAAAAGTGGAAGATAGCACCTTCTCCATCTGATCAGTCTGAATGACATAAAAGGCAGTTACAGATACTTTATAAATCTAGTAAGACAACTAAATCTATTAGTAGACCTAAATAACAGGGCAGTCTGAGGAGCGAAATTGCAGTTTTCTACTGTCTCTTCCATGCTTGAAAGCAGTTGCCAGTAAGTGATAGGAATTGCATAGCAGCAGTAAATCCCCACTATCGATTTGTGCTGAGGTCAGTTACATTTTTACACAAAATACTTGTTATTACGCTATCACGAGCCTTGATCTTGATGTAGGGCATTCCCAACAGCAGTTACTGCAGTGCAAAGGTAAACTGTGACCTCTCTTTGTTGGTCTGGCTCAAGAGCTGACATTTCAGGAGGGGAAATTTATTGTACAGTGAATTGTAGTTGTTCTTATTCAGATCCACTGATAAGAGTATTAGCAGTTGTGAAGTAAATGGGAGAAGTGTTAATTAAATGTGTAATTTTTTTTTTTTTGACTTATTAGTGGGAAGGGTTCCTTCTTGTATTTCATGAAACAAAGGCAACGCAGCTCTAATTTTTTAATTTTCAGGTGTTCTTGGAAGAAAAAAAACCCGTGCCTGTACTTCGGAGCTGAATAAGGACATGAGGAGTAAAAGGACCTGGGATCTCACTGGTCAGAATGAAACAGATGTTGAAAGATTTTTCAAATCTGTTGTTAGTAGTGCTCTGTGACTACGGTGAGTATTGGAGCTCTTAAGGGCAAACTGTGAGATGTGTGGTCAGGAGTTGAGTTTGGATGGTGCTGTTTCCAGGGGATCTGTTGAAGTTGTGCGCTGCTGAAGCCACCACTGAGGTGCACAGAATATAGTTGAGATCTTATGCAATATTTAGGTGGATAAACGCAGCTTGCATAAACTGCTCCTTTAAATCAGAGTGGCAGGAACCTTTCCTGCTGTAAATTCGCTCAGAGAAATAAACAAGGTAAATAAACAGATTTCCATGGGCAGCATGGAGGGGGCTGGCTGTGTTAGAAGCAGTAACTGGAACTCTGCTGTCTTGTAAGACTCGTGTTCCATAATATTTCATGAATGTGGAAGAAGGTGGGCCTATTTTAGGTATCTGTACCAGGATGGGATGATGGATCTGAGCCATACAACTACCTTTTTCTCTCCTTTACCTATAAAAGGAACCTATGGTGGTTGGCTGAGACATAAACATCTACAGTACAGGCAGCCTCCTGTGCTGGAGTGAGCCCCCATCTGATGGACCTAAGCAGCCACTTAGAGAAGTAGCACTTTTTAGGACAGGGGTGTTCTTTCCTCTGACTGTGTAAGAAGCCAGAGGATGGTATTCCTACTCGGTCAGTTTTAGTCGTGTAAAATTAGGCATCTAGTCAGATGCAATCAGTCTTCTTTGAGTAGTCCCCGTACAAATCAGCACGGATTGAAAGCAGCTCCAACCCATCTGCGATCTGAGATGTGTGGAAGGAAAAAGCACCTCCTTCTCACCATCAGCTGCCAAGGAGGGAGGTTAGACATCTTAAGGTCAAGTTAGACAGCTGTAAGATGTCTGCAAGCTGAGGGGCATCCAATGCAGGGTGTCTTACCTCTTCCAAGAATGTACAAAGTAGGAAGGAGATTTGCAAAGGTAGTTAACCCCTTATTGCATAGTGAATTAGGAATTATGAAAATGGGACTCTTCATTCTGAAATAATACAGATATCTTTGAAAATTACGTAGCTAATTTAAAACCAGGCCTTGTTCTGACAGCCTCAGTGCCTTCTCAAACCATGCTAAAGGATTAAGCCATGCACTGGTGAAATGTTTATAGTATGGAAACAAAGGGAGAAAGGATTGTTCTGTCTCCGCTTGTGGAATGAGCTGTGGTGGCAGGTAGTTCACACACCAAACAGCTGAGGATGTCTTACTCGAGAGAGAAACGAAACAAAAACCTATGGAGTTTGCTCTCCTTGTATGAGTGAGAAGAAGCTGGTTATAGACAGTTATACTAAGTCTGCTCAGCTCTGCATGCCTCTGTCTCCATCTCTGCTCCAGAACAAGGGATTACTGGAAGGTGTAAAGAACCCAGAACTGCCATCTTTTAGATGAAGTTCACTCCAGTAGAAGTGGAGACGCTTGCTGATGGCTTTTAGTACCATTTCTTCTTTTAGTAAGTTAACTAGCCGAGTTAGGAGCACTGCACCGAGTAGGCAACACAGCAAAGGCAAGTAATAAATCCACTTAACCCAAGAAGTGAGGTGAATGATTGCAGTAGCCACTGGTTCTTGGTGAGCCAGTCCTGTAGGCGTTCACAACTAGTTGACTCAGAGGCAAAAGCTATTATTCCTGTAGAGTATGGCACAGTAGGTAATTATGAGGTGCAGTTAAAGAGCTAAATCTCCGCTGCAAACTTTAGGTGCATCATCTTGTGCCTTATTTCCAGTTAAAGGGTGGTCCATGATGCAGAAAATGTCTTCCAAACAATTCTGTGTATATATCTTTGGGTGTCACGTGTACGTAGTTTCTAGATAACTATTTCACTAGTATACTTCTCTGTTTCAGACCAAGATTGGTTTTTAAATGATCTAATAGGCTCTGGGAAATTACTGCAATGCTAAAAAAGACCCTAACGTACATCAAGACAGTATTCTAATTTCATATCAGTTTTTCTGATGTTTGTTGTTCTTAGCTGTGTGCTACTGCTGGCTGACAAGCCAACAGCAGAACCCAAGTTGGCTTAAACACAATAAAAAAAAAAAAAGTAAATATCAAACCAGCACCCTCAAATAATTCTTCTCACTCTTCAGTGAAAACAAGGATTTTCCTTTTCATCTTTCTAACAGTGAGTTGTTGCAAAGACTCCTCTGGCAGGTTGTTGGCTCCACAGCCAGCCTCCATTCACTGGGACACCATTGTAATAACAACCAAAAATACACTAATGCACTGAAAGCTGCCCCTGACTGGCTGTCCAAACAACGGGGACCAAGTTTTGGAATGTGGCACAGTCATGTCTGCACGGTAGGTTGGAGGGCGGCTGAAGGAACTTGCAGTGGAAGTTGACTACTTCTGACTGGTGCCTTTTGGGGCAGTGTAGAAAACTGCCGTGGGGGCTGTCTGTGAGTGCAAGGTTCTTGTGTTCTTAACCAAAGAAGGGGAACAGATGCTGCGAGCTGGGGTGCACCAGCCTGAGCTGTGCAATGCTGTTAGCAGCATCCTGCAGCAACGCTGGCTTTCCTCACTTCCCTGAGCTGCGTTAGGTTTGCAGGGAGCTACGCAGCAGTCCCCTGGCCTCTCTCCAGTCCTCCCCCACACACACAGTGGTGTTGCATCTTCTCATCTGAACCAAGCCAATAAAAAAAACAGTGCTAGAGAGTCAAGGCAGTCATGGAAGAGAACAAGGACGGTCGAGCAGGAGGTGCACACAGCAGTGTTTTCCACTGCTATCACTACGGTGGTTTTGCTGGACATTTAAAGCTCGAAGTTGAAATTTTTCATGCTGGATTTTTGCCATGGTCTGATTTTCCTTTTTCCCCTCAGGATTCAGCTGATTCCTTTGTAGAGAAATGCAGCATTTTGCCCACGTTTAAAGGAACAAAAATCCAGTGACTTGCAACTGTTTCACTGGGCAACTTTAACACAGCCGTGGGAACTTTATGTTTGCCAGGGTGCTCACGGTGGCCTGGGACATGCTTTCTGCTGTCCGTAGGAAGATTTGACCAGGCTTGGTCTAGATCTAAGTCCTTGCAGATGAGTTAGTGATGAAGTCCTCTGAAGGGTTGAGTGTGTCCCAACTGGCTGGCTCCCCTTGCCAGCCCCACACAGTACTGTGTGTGCTCCAGCCCAGGGCAGCAGAGTCCCCACCATGTTTCTAATTGTCCTGTGCTCTCTGCTGTCACACGGTGATCGAGAAAGGTGAGAACTTGCCGGAGTTAATTGCAAGCCCAAGGAATTTCTAGTGCATTAATAAACTATAATAAGAGCACAATAGAAGAGTCCATGGGGGAAATGAATAATTCTGTATTATCAGGATGGATTTTTGGATGGTGTGCGGTCGTTAATACATGGGACCACCCATGGAAAAATAAGAACAAAAGATCCCTCTGGTATCAAGCACCATCCGTCTGCCAAATGAAGCGGTGTCTTGTGGAAATGCAAATTGAAGACTGAATTATAGTCCATATATGTAAGAGTAGAAGTGTGATTTATGTGTAAGGCTCTGCGTGCCACCTTCAATTGGACTTTATGGATGTGGTTGGAGCTGGTTATTTTAAGCTGGTGTTAAAGCTGGTGGAGAATAATAGGCTCTTCTAGTGCACACTGCACCTCACCCTGATAGAAATGTCTGTAGCTGGTCAGATGGATTTCTTCCTGAAAATTTTTCCTGCTGACAAGGAAGTGAATCCAAGGTGACTAACTCAAATTGAAGCTTAGAGCGGTAGGCGTTTAATATTAGATGAGATGAGTCCTGCTACTCCTGACTGCTGAGTGCTTGCCTTGGCACTTGGCAATGTTTTTCCAGCAAAGCTTTCTTTGAGGGAATCTTAAGACATGTGTAACAGATTTAACAAGTCAAAGTATTGTTAGTTGATACTCCTTATGAAAGGATCGCTTTAACTGGAGGGTTTACACTTCCACAGCACCTTCCATCCAATTCTCAGAAGCCTTTTTTTCCCAGACAATTAATTAAAGAAAGATGTCTCACAGCACATTCTGTATCTGGAGTAGCTGTTCTCATTTTTCAGATAACCTTTCTACATCTGAAATCCCTAAGTTTGAAGTGATGCAGAAAAGCTAGCTGAGCTGAGAATGGAAAAGTGATCTTCCCAACCCATTGCCTTGCCTATCATCTATCCCCACTAGTTACAGCACGTCTCGGGATAATTTGGCAGCTTGCACGAACACGGTCATGCAAGAAGTGCATTTAAAAAGACTGCGCCATTTATAATGAAATGATGTCATTTAGACATGTTGCACCACAGCCGAGACAGGAAAAGTGCTGCAGTCACCATCACTGTTATTTTCAGCTCTTTCACTCAAGTGTCTCTGCGATGCAAATGAGCAAAATGAAAGATTCATAAGACAGAGCAGGAGAAGAGGCTTCAAAAAGCATCATGCAGACTTCCTATTTTATTGAATTTGGGGGACATTTTTCATGTTTCCGTATTAAGAAACTGTCCTTTTTTTTGCTAAATTATAGTTAAAGTTCACAGCTGGCTGCTGTGACGTGGACTTTAAGTGAAGCAAGTTGAGAAGTTTGAGAATCGATGCTGATAAGTGAAGTTTTGTATGAATCTTTTGGGTTGATTTAGATTTGGGGTTTTTTTTTTTTAACCTTGTTTTTAACTTGCCCGCAGCGGACTCTGAGCTGCTTCCAGACCATGTCCCTGCACAAAGGAGAGGTGTTGAGCTTTATTGTATAGCTAGGGCTCTTTGGTTTATTTTCTTTCTGTGAACTGATTCACTTCACGAAGCTTGAGAACCACTCCTTAAATCTTGCTTTTCTTCCCTAAGGTAGATAAACAATCGGTTGCCTCTTTGGTTCTTCACTCTGTTGTAAAACCGTTTTCTTTTCAGTTCTCGGCGAAGCAGAGTATCTCCTGGTGAAGCGCCCAGGTCATGTAGCCTTCAGCAATGACACAGTATCCGTGGAGTATCAGTACTATAGTGGTGGTAACGTGACAGCAGAGCATCTGTCCATTCTGTTGCTGGACGCCAGCACCAACGAGATCATTACAAGAAAGCAACTTCCAGCAAATCAGTCCCAGGGGAGGCTAGAGTTTGAGTGTTTCCATTTCAAGAGTGCTGGGGACTTCTTGTTCAGAATGGTGTCTCCCAGCGATAACAGCAGTGCTGCCCAGTGGAGCAGAAGAAGCGTGTCCACCCTCCACGTGGAATGGCCTGTATTTCACATGGATTTGAACAGGAGTTCAGAGGTGCTTGGAAGCTCCCTTCGGGTTGGACTTTTTACAAACGAGCGGTTGTGCGCCATGAATGAGACAGTGGTTTCACTGGATGCAGTATTCACCAGCACCCTGTATGAATTCCAGAGAGTAAGCTCTGATGAGACTCTGGGCATTAGAACTAGCAAAGGAATCCTGCTCTCTAGGTCCCAGTGGGTAGAGTTTGATTGTCCACCTCTTGGTCAGGAATCGTACATCACCGTGTTACTGAGATCATTAGAAACCCATTCCATCATTGCCTCCATAGGACCCATAGATCTCCTCCACAAGTTTGGATACAGACTGGTTGTGGCACCAGAAGTAACGTGTAAAACTTTGGTTCAGGTCTTCATAGTCTCTCCACCGTGCACTTCTGTCAGAGGAAAAATTGTTGTCTATAAAGAGGCTCCCAAGCATCCAAGTCAAAGAACAACTTGGCTGTATGAAAACACCCTTCACCCAGGAGACAACAGGACAGAATTTAACTGCACTTTGTTTGATGTGGGGAAGAACAAGTACTGCTTTGACCTCTTTGATTTCTCAAACCGAAGCCATTTCCCAACGAGACTTAAGGAGTGTGTGATGATCCAAAGGAATATGGGTTTGTACTGATATTTATCCTCTTTTAGCCAAAACTGCCACTCTTCCCAGCCAAAATGTGTAATGATAAATAGCTTTGATTGTGGTGTCCCCTCTTGAACACCTACTTTTGGGGTCTCCTACACCAGCCAAAATAGCCATGTGCAGATGGGAATGAGATGGAGTAAACTGTTCTGTGGAGGCGTACACAAGGACATTTGGTAACAAATGCCTCCGTGGTAGCTTAGAACTGCACTATGTTGACACTAAGTACCAACCAGAACTGTTGGGGGGATTCTGAATGATGTGTATCTCTAGTCCGGGTAAAACTGAAACTGGGTCTTCTCAGTAAAGTAAGAAGCTGCTGCAGTAGATCTGGCCCCTTGGAGACACTGAAGGTAGGATTAGTCTGCCTCTAAACATCTAAAAGGCCAAGCTCCAACATTAAGTAGTTGCTTAGGTTTTTAATCAAGAGAGCCAGGCATCTGACAGGGTTGATTCATGGATATAGAACATACGTGGGCTGAGTCTTCAGCTGGGCGTCTTATTCTCCAGCCCGTTTGCTGTGGAGTTTTGGGTATCTAACAGGTAAGACTCTTGATGGTTGGACTCGGTGATCTACAAGGTCCTTTCCAACCACGGTTATTCTGTGGACATTCAGTTTGGTGAGGTCAGTCAGGATTTGGCTATAGCGAATGACACTGTCGTGTCACTTGGACAGCTTGCGGCTTTTTCAAGCAGCCTTTAAAGATGGGTCGGTGCTGCTTAAAACATACCAGGGTGGATTTTCTGAGGCCGTGAGGCCACCTGGCAGATCATGGATCACATTAATAGAGCTAAACCTTTCCACCCTGGAAAGATTAGAATCAAGGGACAGCCTGTGGTCCACATTGTCCTTTGGGCTGTGACCAAGCGTGGTCTGGGAGAGTGCTGGTTGGCAGAAGCCAAAACCACGTCCATCACAATTAAGGAGTGATCATGTAGTATGATCACCAGACAGAGCTCGAGCCCATTCCTCAGCCCTGTTTGAGGAAGATCTAGACATTGTACGGGGAGATTAGGGTTGAGTTGGGTTGTGTTGCCTACACCCGGCAAAAGAAAAGTAAATGTTCTTACCTGGAGCAGGCTTGTGGCCATAGGTAATGGATTAGTCTTTCCCATCTGCACACCTCAAAGAGTTTGGGTCGAAAGGTTTGAGATGTGCACTGTTTTCTACACCTCCCCACTCTGTTCTCCCTTGAAAAGGAAGTGCAGGAACCTGAGTCAAAAAAGGGTTGGTGTGCTTCACGGGCAGGTATCTGAGCAGGATCATCAGGACACCAGGAGTGCAGGACATGCTCCATAGCACCCAGTCCAGACACAGCCTAGTTTAGTTAGGTTCCTAGTATCGTGCGGTCTTCACTTTGTACCATTTCATAAATTCTAGAGCTGTTAGCTCTTTAATTAACTCTCTGTACTAAAAATGACCTCTCTTTTCACCACATGCCAAACTTGTTATGTAGTTCTTCTCTTCATCTTAACTTCCCATCTGAATTCTCTGTTGGCACTCTCTTCCTTTGGCATAAGAACGTCTGTCTGAAAATGAAAGCATATTGTTTTCTTAACGGAGGTAATTCTGAAGGGAAAAGGAAGAGAGAATTCCAGTTCTTTTTCTGTGCTTGGGTGGTACGTTACACTGATGCGATCTAGGTAATTGCCCTGACAGAAGAATACCTAGGCTATGACATAGATAAGCTTCCATGCTCAATATTTGCCTGTTTTAATTGACAAGATCCACCTTAAGCAATGAATCCTTGCGACCTGCTTTGTTTCCTTGGATTCCCCGATAGCACCATCCTTACGGCTGCAGTCGAAAGATTCAGGCTACACCTATGAAGAACGGAGCTAAGTCAATAGCTGCCAAGTTAGAAGTGTCAAATCTACAAAGGCGATGAAAGCAAAACCACACTGCGTAGCCGTAAATAAAATGTCAGCCTGAAATTAATTAGACTGCAGCACATCTGACTTCGTGCCTGTATCCGCGCGACTTCAAAGCCCGCAGGCAGCTTTTGAAAGGAGCAGGGCGTGCTGGGAGGGGTGCATCAGCCTGAAGCCACGACAGGCACACAGAACCTGACTGTCTGCGGTGGCCATCAACCTCTCAACTGCTTTGGAAAGCCTTCTCCTGAGCCCTCTCACCCTGCTGCGGGGCACCGTGAGACGGTGCATGTAGATCCGGACCCCTCATGTGAACATGTGGCTGCTGCACAACAGGCACCTCTCCTCAAATCACTTGATTTCTGCTTTGAGCTTCCTGAACCGGCTCCGTTTAAGGCAAGGAGAGGTGATCAGTCTTCTAGTTCGGGTTCCTGGGCAGCATGGGCCATCCCTTTCCATGCAGTTGCCCTGGTGTTGACCCTCACAGCGAGTCATTGCATTCTGCTGCCACTTGCCCTCCAGAGGGTTTTCCAGTCTTTTGTGGAAGGCACCACAAAACAGAGACCTTTCTGGTAATTTCACTCAATACTGTGCTCTGATTTTTTAAATTTGTTTGTTTAAAAAAGGGAGAGTCTGTGTGTTTCAGAAGGAAGGCTCATCTAGCTTCATCCTCTAGCGACTGGCTCTTGCTCGGCTGCTCTCTGCTCGAGGAGACAGCTGTTACCCATCCGCTCTCCTCCCTCCCCGAAGGCCTTTGCACATCAAGATCATCTGAATGTTCTTTTTAATAAAGTGAGAAGAAACCAAAAAAAAGAAGAGTCTATATTTGGAAAGCATTTTCCTCAGGATTTCATCCATTTTCTGGCTCCATTTCCATCCTTTTAAATACACCTTCCTATCTGACAGCAGGGGTTCCAGCTTCGGGTGTTGTCTTTGAGCATCCTCCTCAGCGACGCTGCTTGAGCAGTAGCACTCTCCATACCCCTGCTTTCATTCCACCGATTGCATTAGCTAATTTTGCCATAACTTGTACCCCCTAAACTCCTCTTGACCCGTTTTTGTGTACGACCTTTCAGTTTGCCCATCCTGCAGTTACAATTTCTATTCTTTCTTTTTGCATTTTGCTAATTTATGATCTCCTTTGGTTGAGTTGTCCTACGTTGCTCCACACAATGGCTTTATTTACCGAGGTTGTCACAGGCGTGATGTATTTTCTCAGTAATGGTTTTATATTTATTTTCATGTCAAATAAGCAAGCGTTGCACGGCACTGAGCCTTACATGAATCTCTTTGGAATCTCTCCAAATTCATTCCCACTCGGTGATGGTTTTCTGTTGACAATTGCCTATCAAATCTGTCACTCAGTTCTTACTTCATTTAGCATATGCTCTATTATTACAAAGCAGAGATACCATCTTGCAAAAGATCAAAGTTCCTAAATCATTAAAATTATCTTAAACCACAGAGGATGAGATAAAAGAAGATTATTTTGCCACACCCCTTTTCCCTAAATCGGGGATCAGTTATATTCCTGACCCTTTGTCTGTCCTGTTCTTTACTCCTCATCCCAGACAGGTTTAGTGCAGCCTGTGGGACAGGAATCTGGCCTGTGTTTGGAGCAGGATGGAGAAGGCTCTCAGGGGCCTGGAGAAGGCTCTCAGGGCAGCAGCTCCAGAATGAGCTTGTGCTGTGAAAGTATCTGTTAAGTGTGGGGAATACGTCTATGAAATATGAACCAGCACTTGTGCAGCTTTCTGTAGACTCCCAACTGGAGAATCTGGGAATAAATAACAGCAAGATGTGAGTCGCTTCATCTCAGTGGGGTGTTAACTGTTTCACACAGGTAACTTAGAGAGACTCATGCAGCTAATTTTTTCCTGGTGTTTGATGAGATTATTTGAATGTCTGAGATAGGAAACTCTGTTAGATCATCTTACCCAGCAACAGATTTGTTGCAGGCTTGTTCTTTTCAAGCTTTTATTCTGTATCTTTGCAGCACTTTGCTCGACTGGAATTTAAATGTGACTTCTGCACTCCTTAGAAGGGTGTTCCCTGTCCTAGCCTGTATCCCACCTGAAACATTCAGGATGACACTGATAAAATTAATCAGTAATACTACAGCATAGAAATGGGCATATTTTCAGTAATCAGTAATAATACAGCATAGAAATTAGCATATTTTCTCCATATTTCTGCTGTTAACTTTCTTTTACAGTTCTCAGTTACACTCTGGAGACCAGTTTCAACTTCAGTGTAACTCCCAGTGAAGTCTCTTGCACTTGCCAACAGCAGAGATGAATTTTGTTCATCTGACTTTTGCTAACTGTCAAAAAAAAAAAGCTACTAGGAGGTCAGCAGGGCATAAGAAGTGCAGTTGCCAGCAAAGGGAAAGAGGAAGGTAGAGGAAGGGAAAAGTGTCAGTAAGGGAGGAGAGGAGTAAGTGGAGTATCTAGGGGTCAGGCAGGGATATAGAACTTCTGTCAACTTCTTCCTCCTTGACTAAGACTGTAGGAATCAGACCTGCCTGTTATCTGGAGGAAAATCTGGGAACCAATAGCTCCACTGCCTGAATCTGTACCTGGCTCCCATTTATTTCAAAATAGGCACATGCAGGGGATCCGGCTATGCTGGGGATGGTTTGTACCCCATCCACTTCTCCTGTTTCAGGGAATGCTTCATCTCCACACCTCCGGCGTTTCAGGAATAAATCCGGTGTTACAGACTCGCTGGCATAGCTCTTAGCTTCTGAAAATAATAAAAGAAATGTAGGCTTTGCCTCTGCTGTTCTTTAGGAGAGCTGTGTGTGGGGAAAAGACTGTAATTTCCCGAGGCGGAGTCTAGCTTTTCTTCCTTTAAAGGATTCTTCATCCTTTTGTTGTCCAAATTAGTAACCTGTTGGAGCATGCCACCACTTCAGTGCTCCCAGGCTTTATTTCCATGGAACTGGAGAAACACGAGTGAGAAGGGTGTTTTCTCAGGTCTTACCCATACAATGTGTGTACACCCAGGACCTAAAAACTGATCTCAGCTTCCACAAATACTCTGTAACCCCCAAGGCTAGTGTAGACATTCACATGAAGCCAAAGATAATTAGTGATTTTTGTCCTGTCTCGTTGAAGTCCTTGGGACTATCGCATTTGTCAGGCTGGAAGGATGATGCTGAGCATCCCGCTCTGCACCATTGGATAGCCCTGCATGCTCCAAGTCTTCCCAACACAGAAATTTGAGGGGAGATATTTGTGCAGAGCAACAATTAACACAGTTAATTGCATTTATCTTTCATGTTGGCAGATCTGCCAACTGTCAGCTCTTTCAAACTAACTCATCAGTTAGATGTCTTCACGTTGTTAATTGATTCCTCAATTGCATGTGAAAAAATTCACACTTATTAGAGCTAGTTTGCAGTGCACACCTTCTGGTTTTTCCCCTGGCACTTTGGATCTGTTTATCTTAAATGGAGGTTAATCATTTCATTTCCTGAGGGGAGAATAAACTCTGCTTCATTTTCTTTTACGTTCTGGTAATTGCAGGAGGTTGCAGAGCGAGTTGCAGGAGTTTAAATCTCCCATCTTTCGTGGGAGCTGGAGCATTTCCCGCTCTCCTGCTGCTTCAGGCACATGTTCTTAGCCCCAAAGCTATGGATGCCGAGTGTTTTTTCTAAGGAACTGAAGCCAAAGTCAGTGAAAAGTGCCCTGGAGCAATGGGCACATCTTAAGTCTGACGTCAAAGTTAGAAGATTACTCATCCTTAATGTTCTTGTACGTTGAAGCCCACAGGCACCAATGCGAAGGCTGCCGAGCACCCTCCACTATCACCAGCATTAGCACTGGTGGCAGTCAGAACCTTTCTAGGTCTGGTTCTGTATCTGACTGTAATTAACAGAAGTTTCAAAGAGCAGGGAAGAGTGGAGAGAGGGAAATGAGCTAACTCACTCACTGGAAATTACGGCAGGGGCTCACCAAGCTGCTCACTAACGTAGTTTACAAGGAGGTAGGTGCTCCTCCAGCCAGCCTACCTCCCTCTGCCAGTGATGAGAGACAGGCCTGGAGTCTTCCATGATACTGATACGAAGAAAAGTGGCATGAGATCCCCAAATGCTGTGACACGGTGAAGGCTTTAGGAGGAGGGGCCGGTGAGCCCTTGACCGACTGTTGATTGTGGCCATTTTTTGTTGCCCCCCTCACTGGTAGCTCTGCTCTCTGTCTGGTGGGATTTTGCAACTGTCCAGGGTCTATACCTTTGAGGGACTCCTTCCCCCAACAAAGTACCTCAGTTTCCCCTCCTTGGCATCCTGTGACTCCCTTTCCTCCCGACGCCACACGCCACCCAGTCTGGCTCCATTTCACACTTTACTGGGAACAGGCATGGCTGCAAACTGGAGGAGGAGTGCAAAAAGCTCAGCCTGCCTCTAGGCTCCTCTCCCCTGCTCTAGCAGCTCTCCAGCTCTGGGGGTGAAAGCAGAGAGGTGCACAAAGACAGCCCGGGATCATGGATATATCACAATATCGCGATAGACTAAGCGGCAAATAGTCGGGGAGGTCACTTGGTGTTGCGTAGGCTTAAAACCACTGCCCCACCAGGGTGTCTCACCATGCCCATCTACTCTGCACGAGGCGAGGCTGACCTCCTTGAGGGTGGCTGCCCTCAGATGCACGTGGGTATGTGCCCACACACGCTCTACAGCCTTGGCTGGCAGCAGAAGGGTAAAGCTCAAACCTCCTGGGCCCCATCCTGCAGTGCAGGCGAGTGCCTGCGCGCAGCAGAGCAGCCCCACTGGTTCTGCTGCCATCACGGTTCAGGGTCGGGGCGGCCCCTTAGACCTGGGAAAACAGGCTGCTGACTTCAGAAAGTGCAGTTAGTTAGACGTACTGAACTGAAAAGTAAAATCCCTGAACTGCTCCCATTAATGCTACTCATACTGGTGCGCTCACAACAGAACTGTAGGGCAGGTCCCAAAGCAGTTAAAGTTTCATGTGTATTAAAACACAGCTGTATTTGTGAGAGACTTTTAAAAGTAATAAGATCACAGGTATCACAGGGTGTCAGGGCTTGGAAGGGACCTTGGAGATCTTCGAGTCCAACCCCCAAGGATAATAAACAGAGGGGTGCAACAGATCAGGCAACCTCCTTTTAACGTCTCTAACCCAGGCCCCAGGGAGGCAGCAGACTTCCCTGTGGGATGGGTCTGGTCTACGGATAGGCCCCTCTGTTTCCCTCAGAAGAGAGTCACCTACTACAAGAACCCTCCTTTTCTTCCTCGTTGAGGAAGTCCTAAGTCATGAGGCTGAGGGACAAGCTATGGGTGAATCACCGGTTGGATCCTCATCAGAAGGATTGTCAAATTCGAGAGGTCCATACCCCTTAAGTGAGGGCAGAGGGGGAGGAGGGGGGAGATGATGCTATAAACAAGACAGCAACCAATATAACGTGAAATCCCAACGCCATTTCCAGTCACGCTGCACCATCTAGTTCTTTGAAATAATGACTTGGTCAGTGACCAGGAGCTCAGGGACATGCTAGCAGCAAAGCAACCGTGTAATAAAATAAAAGGTCAGGTTGGCAGTAGCAACACCATAAATTAGTTAAAAGAGCAAACATTTTAACAAACCTGGCCTGCTTTTTTATTTAGTTATTTCTCTCTCTATCTAATTTTCCACTTTGTGAGCAATGAGATGGAATTAAGTGGTCTATTGTTCTTCTTTTTGTCAGGTTTCAAAACAAGGTTTCCAAGTCAACTGACTCATCAGAGGGTCCCCAGGGTTTTTGGCCATTAAGATTGCACCCGAGCTCGTGCATTAATTTGGAATTTGTGGTCCTGCTTCAGCCTCACAGCCGTCAGATAGAGGCAGGAACAGTCCCTTTCTCTCTCTGGGGCTGTAAGGTTTTGAGTGTTGAACACTGGATGAGGACCTTGTCTAAGCAAAAGAGGATTTTCATTACCCATTGCAAAAGTATCACGTTTGAGGTAGCGTTAGCACCTGAGCCTGCCTCCACCTAAAAAAATGAACCTGCGCGATTTCATCTTGAGTTAATTGCCAAGCCACGAGCAATAAAACAATGTAAGCTGTCAAACGAATGGATCGATAACACGTTGGTGTGCTGAGAAGATAATGAAGAGAAAAACCAATATTGCTGTTTCATTAGGCCTTGTAGACTTATCTACCTTTCACAGTCCCATAAATCAGGAGTAACTACACTTAAGTCAATAAAGTTATCCTGCTGTAAATGCACTATTTGTCAGGCAGGAATTGGATTAACGTTTAAATTATGAACCCATTCCACAGATTTGTGGATTAATTTCCATTTGCTGTTGTTCCAGGCAGGTCCTGCCAGCCTCAGTCTACGGACCTCTCTGCTGCTGGCTGGTAGTGAAGTGAAAAAAAGGCCAAAAAACCCAAAGTGGGAGCGTTTCCCCAGACTCTGATGGGAACAAGAACAGGTCCCTGAATGCTGTTGGCTCTTTTGGTGTTGCTGTTTGCAGTGTTCGATCATTTATTGGGGTTGGCCTTGATGATCCCCAGAGGTCCCTTCCAACCCCTCCCGTTCTGTGATGCTGTTGTTGGTTTTCTCAAATAAGAGAAGACAAATGGCTCTGTGTGTAAAGGTAAGGAGGCAGACACGTTCCTCATTGCTCTGAGCTTCTGTATTTGCAGAAACATGGAGCCCGTGGCAGCCCTGGAGCTCCTGCAGCGTCACCTGCGGGGACGGTGTCCGGGAGCGCTTCCGAGAGTGCCTCACCTCCTCGCCAGCAAAACCAGGCTGCGCTGGATCACCACGGGAGACTTCCTTCTGTTCGCTGGAGGAGTGTTTGCGTACGTAGCTCCGCTGTCCTCTCCCCTGCGGTCATGTGTCTGCCCTGGAAAAAGCAAAGGGCAAGTTATTGGAAGGGTTTTGTAAAATAGAAGCATCCGATCTCTCCTTCGGTCACAGTGATTTCGTGGGGTGTCATGTTCCTACGTTTGATAGAGTAGGGTGGGAGCTTACATGAGTTTGTGGGAGAGCTGGAGATGGGCTCTAAAGCTTAAGAAGATTGTGCATGCTGTGAGTGCCATAGAAGGGGTTTAAAAGCTTCAGCAAGGCCGGAGAGTGGAGAAGGGCTGAAGGAGACAGGGCTAGCAGAACGTGTTTGGTACTGAAGGCCAAAGACTCTATAGAAGGTGAAAACCTATGAAAGGAGGGTTAGTTACAGCTCGGACCCACGGCGATGATTTAACAGGGCGATTGATGGTGCGCAGTTCATGCAGAACTTTTGCTTCTTGCAAACTTCCTGCTGAAAAGGAAGGTGCTCGTGCCAAGGGGCCCGGGAGGTCCATCTGCTCAGAAACTGGCTGATCTACAAGCTTCAATGCCTTCGTGTCCCACAGGTGCCACAGGGGGTGGGGATGAAGGTGCCCAGGGACTGTGCAGAATCCTAGACTCTCAGGCTGTACTTTAGCAGATATTTTAAGCTATTACAAAGTGAGCAAGGCTTTCCCCCTGGATTTGGCTGCTTCCATACACTTCCTTCTGCTGGCAGAATTGAAGAGTGGAGAACTGAAATGGAGCCAGGTAAAAACTGGAGGGTTTGTGGATGTGGGGAAGTTGTTTATCACAGGGCCACTGAGATGCTTGTGACGTTGAAAAGGGAGGGACAGCAGATGGGTGAGAATGTGTAGCTGGAGTAGGAAGGGGGCAGGGTCACTTTTTTAATGAAGATGTTGGCTTGAACCAGCTTCAGGGTGTTTATTGAATGAAGGGCTCACAAATATACAGGCAGGACTGAAATGTATCTGTAAGAAATGGGTTGATACTGAACAAAAGGTCAGGTGAAAGGAAAATATTAACAATTATATTCCATCGAGGCACATACTGCATTTTGTTGGTGTTTGTGCAGCACTTGGGATGTTTTAAGGGTATGTTGTAGAGATGTCTGATGGTTTTGATGACTGGAAAGTACCGGCCCTGTGGGTTTGCTTGTTTCGCAAAGCTGTGACCGTAAGCAGAGAGGAACAAGTCAGATGTTTAGGGGTCCAGCTTAAAGCTAATGCCCTGTTCTAGGGCTAGTTGCCTTCTCTATGCCAAACTCTGCCAGCCTGCTGCGGGCAGTGGTGTCACCAGCAAAACTCAGGAGGGTGCTCGGTGGGTTTTTGAAGCTGATGCTGAGCTGTGCTATTGCATACCTCCTGTTACCTGCTGGGGGGCATTTCTGTAAGCACAGTGTTTGGCTTGGCTTCCTTCTCTGCCAGTTTCAGCCCACTCTTCTGGAGCTCAGAGAGCAGTCCCAATGCACAGAGCTTCCCAGAGGGGGGCCTGTGCATGCAGAGCATGTGCTGGACCCATGATTTGGGGCTGCCCTTTGCTTTACAAGCACAGAGGTGACAGGTCTCTCTGGTGCTTCATGGAGGTGTCACTCTTTCCATGCAGGTGTGCAACTGTCTAAGGCTTATGGTGGTTTCCAGAAAGGTCAGCTGTCCTGCATGTACGTGGTGCACATGCCCATGGCAGTCTGGTTGGAGCTACTGTCTGACAGCACTCAGCAGGCCTGAGCAGTCCTCAAATTCCAGCAGGGTCTCTGTTCTAGTAAAGAGGGGATTTATGTAGAAAACCCAGGAGCAGAGGAGGTCTGCAGCTGCACCCATTGCCATGGGATCATCTAGAGGAACTACCTCACTTCTCTCCTGCACGTGGTTTCTAATCCTTCTGCTCCCACGTTCAGCAGCTTTCTTTAGAGAATCACCTACACGATTTCATCCCACTCGGTCTTAGGGTGCTTGAGAAGTGACTTGGCACCGTGATCTTCCAGTGTTCATCTGCTGTCTGATCTCAGGCTGGGAATGTCAGTCCTTCCCCACCCTCCAACTGTACTCACCTTTCTGAAGCGGGAAGGCTTTTTTTTCAGCAGAACTATGTTTACAGTCATTAGTCCAGCAGATGGAGCAAAGGGCTGAATAAACGAAACCAGCACGCAGTCCAGGGGCAGAGGTAGATGAGGTGGAGAGAAACAAACCTAATTGACTTAAGTCTCATTTCAAACCTCGCTGCTTGCTAGCTGTGAGCTTTCTACTCTAAATGATACAGCGCAGTGTGAGTTACAGATGGAAAATGGAGTCTTTAGAAAATAGCTGTGAGATTGAGAAAAGGATGAGCAATGAATTAACTGCTCCGCTGTGGTGGTGCTGAGAAGAGCAAATGCTGGTCCTCAGCTCTCCACTGGGGTCAGTGTGTTCATTTCCCACTCGGGCTCCCAGAATAGCACTGCTCCTGCTCTAGGCATGACGGCACTGGGGTGAATGCAAGTTTTAGGGATCCTCCAAAAAAGATTCAGCAGGCAGTGGTCTCATTCTTTATGCTGATGTTGAGCTCTCAGAGTGACCTGAAGATCAAGGTTAAACCCGTAGCAGGATCCTTCAAAGGTCTTGGGGCTGCCGGGTAGCCCTGAGTCAAAGAAATGGGTCTTCTGCCCACCCAGCACCCTGCACATGTGTTTCTCTAGCAGCCTGAGGACTTCTACCCTGTGTTTGTCAGTGTATCCTGCACACCTAATAGCTGTGCCACCAGCTTGCTCTTGAATGAGCGTCCTGGATTATGGGAAGTACACGGTGTCTGCTTCTCATTATTCTGCAGATGCGTTTCCTGTGGCTGAATAGTCACTGTGGTGCAGGCAAGAGCACCTGGCAAGCTTTGCATTAGACTGTCCATCACCCTGATGGAAGCTTCTGGATAAAACTAAGAGCCTGGGAGAAGGTTATTAGGTGGTTTAGTTTGAGCTCACAGCTTGACAGCCAGCTCTTGTCAACAACAGCTGAGCAGTCTTGTCCTCCAACAGCATTTTCATGGCTTTCTGAAGCTGATATTTGGTCACGAGAAGTTTGGAAATGAGTGTTACCTGACACTAAAATGAGCTGCTGAACCAATTTATCCGTCAACCGTGCTATTTTCTGCTCACGGCTGCCACTGAAATGCTGGAGACCTCGTCCAAAAAAAAAGAACTACTAATCTCTCATTGCTTTAGCCATCTGTAGTGTGGTGAGGTGTGCAGGTGAGAGGACTAAAGAGGGCCGTGGAAAGCTCTGAGATGTTCACATTTTAGGTTTGCAGAGTATTCTTTCCCATTTGAAGGCCCATCCCTGGTCCACAACAAAAGAGTGTCAGTACCAGAATGCCAGGGGCACCTGAGCCATGGTCTTCTCAGTTAGCAGCTTGATGTGGCAGGGAAGGTTTTGTCCTTTGGGGCTGCGACGCCGGGTGGCAGTGGAAGCAGCACCCTCAGAGGACTGCTTAGAAATGTTGCGCTGCTACTGCTGCCTCTCTTCTCTTCAGACTCACTGCGATTCTCACATCCACTTCAGCTACCCTAAAATAATTCTAAAGTGATACCTGAAGTACTAGCCCGGGTTGGGTTATTTTTACCCCTTCTATGGCACTTTTTGCCCAGGCATCTTAATGTACTTCATAAAGGAGGGCAAATACTCATCCGTTTTTGCATATGTTTAGGAATGCCTTATAGAAATGTCGGAGCGGGCAGAAGTAATGATTTAATGTAAAAGGTCCATGGGAGCCTTGGTTTAAAGTAGGTAGATCTTGGTCAAAACCATTTGGAGGTCGTCAGCAGTAAATCACCTGCAGATTTCAACTTCCTCTACTGTATCATTTGGTTGTTTTTCCCTTGTAGCCATCCTAAAACACCAAAATGCTTCTGACGGTGCAACTCTGACAGACACCTGTGCTCTTTGTTGCAGCTACCAACCCTCCCACCCCACCTTCTGACCAGTCAGGAGAGAACCAGAAAGCAAATAACATAGTCACCATCACAGGTATCTCGCTATGCTTGTTCATCATCTTTGCCACGGTTCTCATCACCCTCTGGAGGAAGCTCTGCAGAGCTCAGAAGTGCAGCGCCGCTGTCCGACGGAACTCCGTCCATTCCCCCAGCTTCCGCAAAAACTCTGATGAAGAGAACATTTGCCAAGGCAACAAGCAGCGGGACAGCTTTGCTGAAGGAGGGGATGCCCCTGTTAACATTCCTCTGACCTACAGGCGAAGCCTCCAGTTCGCTCAAGAAGATGATGCCTCTGGAAGTGAGAGCTTCCAGCCAAACGCCCAAAAAATAATCCCTCCCATCTTCAGCTACCGGCTGGCACAGCAGCAGCTGAAAGAGATGAAGAAGAAAGGCCTGACTGAGACCACCAAGGTGTACCACGTCTCTCAGAATCCCCTCACGGACACAGTTGTTGGTGCTACCACGATGCTTCCCCTGAGTGGGGAAAACCAAGAGGAGGCAGCGGCAAACAAATTCAGGATCAAATCTCCGTTTCTGGACCAGCCAGCCAGTCAGCCCAAATTCCCTGGGGAAGGCTCTCACCCGAGGCTGGATTTTCCATTCTCACAGGCCAACCCTGCAATGAGCCCTACCCAAACCTTGATAAGAAGAGCTCATTTCAAGCACCAGGATAACAGAGGGGACTTGCCCGAGAGGGGCTGTCACAGAAACCCACAGTTTAGAAGAACAGCCAGTTTCCATGAAACTAAAAAGGCCAGGCCTTTCAGAGAGAGAAGCATGTCCACCCTCACCCCCCGACAGACTCCCCTCTACAACTCCAGGACCAGAACGTGGGACCAGGGTTTGGAGGACAGGGTGCGGCCAAAATCGAGAGGCGCCAATCCAACTTGTGAAAAGCCAGATCAGCCCCAC
>JAAGNO010024380.1:0-26463 GCA_033439905.1 Ceryle rudis
CAAGGTGGGGCTTGACAGAGCTCTGAGCAACCTGCTCTAGTTGAGGATGTTCCTGCTCTCAGCAGGGGGGTTGGACCAGATGACCTCTAGACGTCCCTTCCAACCCAGACATTTCTATGTTTCTATGTAACTAAGTTGGTGGATGCAAAAATAACTGAAGCAACCAAGAAGGGTTTTGGGACAATGCTTTCTGGCCCAGGCAAGCTCCTCTTGCAGATGTGTTAGAAGTCTTGTCCTCTGGAGGAGAATTACTGTCCCAGCCTATATATTTGTATAAAGAAGCTACCCTTGACCGAAAGACTGAGGCAGCACCTTCAGTGGAGGGCATTCTGATTCACCTTTTGAAATGAGCTTAGTCTAAAACCTCTGTCTGTTGCTAAATGATTAGGATGGGTGCAGGAAATTAAGGAAAAAATATCTTGGTAAGTCCTGATTGTGTTGGTCTTAAAGGCTGCTTTAAAATCATGTAATTTGGATGACATCTCAGTTTTCAGTTCTGCAGTCTGAGGATAAAAAGCAGGCAGCTGCTAGCCTTTAAAAAAAAATCCCAAACTTGATATCTTAATTTTGAAATTTATGATTACTTTGGGAGAGATGGTTTTAGATAGTGGCAGTCTGACCAAACGGCAATTAATTACCGTGATCCTTCAGGTGCCGTTTTGGTTTTTATGTTCTAAGCCGAGAGATAATTTCTGCCGCTTCCTGCTATAGAAAATAAAAGTGCTTTAGCTAATAATGGCTGTAATTAAGGACTTGGAAGTGCTTCCCATGCTCTCTTTTATCCATAAGCTTGCGTTGGTGCTTTCTGAACAGTGGTGCAAGTGTTGGCGTAACACGTCGTGCAGCGGCAAATGCGCTGAAAAACCCTTTGGGATGTAGGCTGCTTGCTTCTCAAACTAATGAAATGCCAGCTCTCTTACGTCAAATACCTGAGGTCTAACATGATGGTGTCAATGATGTGACTGAGCTTTTGAGTGGGTTTGAGTGTCTGCGGCTCCTGGAGCACGTCTGGCATCTTAAATGTCAGTGGAAGCAGAGACCCTGTGAGTCAGGGTTGATTTTCCTGGGGGTGTGATGGGCAGGTGATTTTTGTCCTGCGTTTTGTGCTGTTTTGCTATGGAGATGAGATATGGAATTGAATTAACAACTTTTTCCAAGGAGTTCTCTGAGAGCTGCTCAGGCTGAAAGGAGGGCAGGCCTGTTTGCAGCCAGAGTTCTTTCTGAAGTGGCTCCCTGTGGACTGTGGGTGTTTTTCTCAAACTGGTCTAGTGAAGGCTGTTCATTAGAAGCTGGCAGGTGGAATGTCAGGAGCACGGAGAGGTACCTTCGTTACTGTAAAATAAAGAATACCGTGAGTATTTTGAAATGATGTGTGAGTATCGGATGTTACTAGTTTCTCATGGCTGAGGGTGTAAATCTCAGGGCTGCCTTGGACTGGCCCCGTTGATATACAGTGGAAAATAAAGACATTGCTTCTCAGATGGAGAATAGGAACACTTTGATATGGGGAGGGAAGCAAGTCCTACCTTTCTCTTTCAGTTCTATGCATGAAACTTATTTTTCTTTCCAACTTTACTACCACATTTTTTTCCCCCCACCGGCTTTTTTTTGCCACCTTAATTTGGGCAATCAGATCAAACACAAGCACAGCCACTATGTTTTTGCAGCGTCTACTTAAATTCTGCTACTCTTGTGCCATTTACGTTCCACAGAGTTAAGGCAGCATTGTGTCTTAAAGTACCTGTAATTTCTATCTTTTTGGTACTTCGATATCATCAGTCTTATCCTGCACCTTTTAAAATTTCCTATTGCTTATGTCAAATTGTTTCTCATAATGAAAATGAGTAGACAGCATGTTAGTTTCTATAGGTTTATGCTCTTCTGTATGTTAAATGCATTGCAGCAGTAGTGAACTGACGCTTGTATTTTCTTTTTTTCAGCCAGATAATGAAATCTCTTCAGACTGCAATCACGTAAGTGTTGGTGTTTGGTTTGGGTTTTTTTTTTTTGTTCGGGTTGGTTTGTTTGGGTTCTTTGATTTCTTTAGTCTCTAGGTCTGACCTTTACACCTTACATCCTTTATCGAGGTGTTTTGCATAGTTCAGTAGTTTGCAAAAGGCAAACATTTGGGGTTCTGTACTGGCCTGTGGAGGAAGAGCCCAGGAAGACTTCTTTAACCCAGTATAGCCACTGTGTTCTTATTGGAGACATCAGAGGGGAACCCATCTAAGAGCTTTATAAACTGCACTTCTGTATCGAAGGAGGACAGCAGACATCTTTCCTATTTTATAGTTGCGGGGTGGTTCCCATGAGTCACTATGATGTGCTCCTTTTGGGAAAGATGTGAGCGGTACTGAATTTAAACTCCTAATTTCAGCTGTTGAAGCCGCCTGGGTTACTGTCACAGCTGCTAAATTCTTAGACTTGCTTGGAAAATGCTGTGGGGGTGAGATATTTAGAGGCAGTTTGAACCACTTGGCTGGTTTTAGAACAGATTTCCTCTCAGTACTGTGTTTAACAGTGAGCAAACTGTTAGCCAGCTTTCAGGCTGTCAAGCTGACTCTTCAAATCCAGAGACTCTAAAAAAACCCCTAAAAATCATCAGAGCTCAGGCTGAGATTAGATTTCCTTTGGCTTCTCTCATTTGCATTCTGTTAGAACGCACCATATCAAGATCCTTAATTGTTTGGTTAGCTCTGGAATCAGACAGACAAGTGCACGCCTCAGTAACGATCTTCGTTTTGGATGCTTGGGAAGCTGTATTTTGGTTTATTATTGGAAGATGTATTCCAGCAATGAAACCCAACCATGCTGTACAAGTAGTAATTTCCAACTGTGTTTATAAATTAACCTTTTGCACTGCACTGCCTGACTTCATGGCAGCTGTAATTCTCTGTGGTGCAGGGCTGGATCAGATGAAGGGCACATCATGTTGCTGGTTTAATTTTTTTTTATTATTATTATTTTTTTATTTTTTGTAAAAGAGGAAACTTCAGTAGTCCAAATGTATCTACCTGACATGTAAATGTGCCAATGGAAATTACCTTGAATGAAGAAGAAATTGAGAATTCTAGAAATCAAAGCTGGACCTTGGCTGGATTAAATGACAGCGTCTGTGCCGCAGGGCAGACGACCACAGGCTGCTGTGGATTGTAGAAGCTGCCCAGGGATAGGAGGTGTGGGCAAAGTCTCATTTTGCCAGGCAGAAATTGAAGGGGAGTGATCAAAAGCTAGACCACAGAGAGAGGCGTCTCATGTCCATGTTTCCTTTGCGCCCCTCTGCAGTCGTTGGTAGTACAACTGCTGATCATCTCCTGGGAAAATCACTGCCTAGTGCTAAAATCTGGAGTTTTGAACTGCACATTGAACCTTTCTTCTCTCAGTGGGAAGGTTCCTTTGGAGAGCATCTCATTTCGGGACTCTGTAAAGTCTGAGATGACAAATGCAGAGGTGTATTCTTACAGAGCTGGACCTCATTCTTCTTTTTCCCATCTTGGCTGGGAGGGCTCTACAGCACTTTCTGCTAAGACAGGTTCTCTGTTTGCTCACTTTTATCTGCAGCTTGTTTATTTACAACTTGCTCCCTTGGAAATACCCTAATTCCCAGTAATATTTTTTTCTTTAAGCTTTTCACAACTCCAAAAACATAAGAGGTGTGGAAGATGGTACAGTTGTGCCAATTCCATTTTTAGTTCTCTGCCTGCTTCTACCCTCTTGGAGATGCTGTAAAAATGCTTTCCCTGTGTACAAACATGATTTTGTGTTTTCTGAGTGTTTTGTGTACAGTTGAAATGTCGAAATAAAACTTGACCAAGCTGTTTCTCTTTCTGATAGTAATTTGGTTTTGGCATAAAGGCAGAGTATTTGAAATGAATCTTTAAAATTATTTAATCTTTATGATACTGAAAGATGTTTAAATGCAATTGAAGTTCCTAGAGAAAAACAGATGAGCTAATAGAGCTTTTCTTGGGCAACATCTCAGCTATTAATTTGCTGAGGTTTTGCTCTCTCCTCCTGTATTTATACTTTATGGTGCCTCAGGAGGAGATCTGGGTTGTGTATATATCTGCAGAGTGTGACTTGCCCAAGATTGATTCTTGCACAGTGACTCAATGCATGGAGGCTCCTACATGAGCGAACCTGGCTCCTAGAAGATTTGTCCTTCCCAAGGTGTTTGGCAGCCTAACCTCTAATGTCTCGTGCTTAGCAAGAGAGAACCTCCTATAAATTTAAAATATACCTGCATCCAACAAGTTGTCTGGTTGCAGCCTGTTGCAGAAGGAAGTGAATTGTCCTCCCTCCTTTTCTGTCAGGCTTTTCTTGGGTTTTCAGCACAAAAACCCGTATCGAGGCTTTCCAGTTTGGTTTAGATCATCCACATCAGGCAGACAAGCCATGGCACAGAAAGGTGTGGTGAGTTGAAAGTGCTGTGGAATATACAGCAGGTAGCAAGTTACAGCTCTCATTATTTTATCCTTTTTTTTGTTGTTGTTATGAAATTGTCTTCATTAGATATATTTCCTTTTAATGAGTCAGCTCATGACCTTATGGAGAGATTTTTAACAGTCTGGATTTGCTCAAGATGAGAAAATTATTGGAGAAATGAAGGGGCAAAGTTGTTGTCAAGGAGACTTTGCGTTGATCATTGCACTGTAGAAGGATGGTGGTACAGATTGGGAGTAAAATGTTTCATTCTTTTCAGAAGCAAAATATTTGTCATTCTCTATGGGAAGCTCTTAACCCCCCCTTTCTACAAATGCTCTCTCTAGCTCTTGTGGAACTATAAGCTGAACCTGACTACAGACCCGAAGTTTGAATCCGTGGCCAGAGAAGTCTGCAAGTCCACTATCGCAGAGGTGGGTGAGCCAGAGGAACGGCGTGGCTGCCGTTATGGCACTAAGGCTTTTGTCACTTCTTATTTGCACACTAAGTCACTGTCAGAATGCTTTGGATTTTGGGAAGCTCTAGGTTTATATGCCAGATTACTAGGTGTAATTAATTCCATCTCTTTGTGAAACACCAGTTACCTTAGTGATGCAAGGCAAAGGGGCAGGGGAAAGAAATAGTGAACTAACAAACCATCTGGTCTTACCTGACCTTTTGTCACAAGTCTGTGGTGGATTTGGTTTGTCCCCTCTTTGCTCAAGTGTTTCACAGTTGTAGCAGAGGTTCCACTGAAATTAGCACAAGGCTGGTTCTGGATATTTTTTTTTTTTTTTTCTCCTTTGGTTGGGTTAGTTTTCAGCTAGGCTTCAGGGGAAGACAATCCCTTGAAAGACAATCAGTTGCACGAATAGCAGATTGTCTTTCCAACTCCAGTTCGTACCGGCAGTTTTTCCATAGGTTTAGCTTTCAGTGGTGCAAACTTGCTTATTAGATGAGAGGAATATGCTCTTAATAGATGATATGCTCTTAATAGATGAGAGGAACCTGCTCATAGCAGGTTTATGCTGAGTGGTTCCCATACCTGCATGGTTTGGTGGAACCACCTACACGGTTCCTCATTCTTTACAAGTCTTCATTTGAGAGGAACACGCGAAGATCTGAGAAACTGAGGTTGTCAGCAGCAGCCCGGCTCTGAAAGTTTGGGAATGAATGGTGTAATTGAGGGCTACTGGATTGCTTTTACTTGCCTATGGGGGTTGTTCTTCCTTCTCAGCACCAGATGAGTTGCAGTAACAATAACATTAACGGGAAACCATTATTCAGCATAAGGAGACATCAAGAGAGCTCATACAAGAAGGCCAGAAAATTAAAAGGCGGAAGGAAAACAGCTCACACTGAAGGGTTACGTTGTCTTTGGAGTTCAGTAACTCACCAAAGCAAATGCTGTGAAACCTGTCAAATCTCACTTTTTGCAGTCCTAGGAAAGGTTTATGTCAAGTACCTGCTGCAGAATTTTTACCTAACCCTGGCACCATTGCAGGTGAGGTTGGCTGGGGCTCTGAGCAACCGGCAGATGTCCCTGCTCCCTGCCAGAGGGGTTGCGCTCAATGACATTTAAAGGTCCCTTGCCACCCAAACCAATCTATGATTCTTGACCATGCTCTTTTAATAGTCTGATCACCACACTTGTACAGTGATGGTCTGTCGCTGTTGTAAATGGTGCTTAAATCCGGGATATGTTATCTAAAAGCGGTGAGAAGAGCATACAGGCTTTTTACCTTTATATAACCACTGGTGTTCCTCTTACAATTGTGGCGAATGATAACGTCAACTGCTGGTATTTTGCTCTTTGGTGAGTGGCTCATATTTAAAAGAAAAGAAAAAATATTGCATAAATAACTATCTCATGTGTTTGATCCTCTGGTACTCAATACTGAGGCTGGTACATAAACTATTCCACTAATTTTTAGAAGTATTTCTAAAACACTCTTTAAAGCTAACAGGTAGCAGGGAATATACTGCTAACTTACACTATTAGCTTATAAATACTTTTCTTTAATTCTACGTTGACAGCTGGGTGTTTTCTTACTTGTGGCTGAGCTCCGACTTTAAGTTTTGTTTTATATTAAGAACAGAATACAACCAGAAAATTAATTTCTGGTAAAAGGCATTTGGGAATTGATAACTGTCCCAGCCAGGTACGTTCTGAAAAGTCCACCTTTAATTGTATCAGCTAAATATAGATTTAAATATCAACTTTTTCCTCAACTGTTACGATTTTATAAGTTCTGACGATAATTTTAATCTGGAATTTAGAGTTGGCTACTAGATAATGGTGGTTGTTTCAGAAGTGGCTGGGCAATAACATAATTACTTGGTCTCTTATACAGTTCACTGGCTCGGGACACGGAGCTCTGGGGCTGTTTCCAAAGCTGGGCTCTTCCAAAACCAGCATGTTGCTGTTGTGTGCTGGTTTGGCTTGTGGTACTTGAGCTGTCGCTGGGCCAAACCAGCAATGCAGCTCTCTGAGAAAGCTTGCGCAACTCTCTCCCTTTCACCCTGCAATATGTAACACTTTTTCACTTCAAAATGCGTTTTGGGCCTTATCTCTAACAATTACGTTGACCTTAGTAACTGTATTTTTTTCTAAGAGCTCTATAGATTAAATACAAAATGTTCCAGCTGCCTACGTCTGCCTTCAAATAATGGTGTTTAAAATGTTGCATGTTTTATTTGTTATATAGAAAGTAATGACCGCAGGAGTGGAGGCACAGCAAGATCCATTTTATTCATCTAGTCTGACCTGCAGGAGTCTGTCAAGGATGCCCTGGGTTAATTCTCATTTGGATTAGAATATATCTTTCTAGAGATGGCTCTCCATCTTTTAAAATTTTCAGTATAAACATTCTCAATGTTTGAGACCTGATGAAATTGGTTCCCTGCCTGTTCCCTTAGCGCTGCCCTTCCTTGGTGTCGTTATTGATTGCCATGGAGCTCCCTGCAGATGGATGAGCCCTTCGGTATTTGCGCAGGAACAAATCTTTGGTGTAATCAAGTCGACCCATGTATCTATTGCTTGGAGAACTGTCACCACGGCTCTTCAGGCTGTCGAGCCTCCTTTCTGCATCAGGATGGCTGCAGTTCTTGGTGTGTCCCTGAACAGGGGATGCCGGAGCTGGGCAAGTGTTTCACCACAGGATTCCCAGGGATAAAAAGAGCCTGAACAACCTTGGTACTCCTTGGAGCAAGGCGTTGCGCTGCTCCTGCCGCAGGATTCCCCAGGAGCATCCTTAACTGCTAAGTACCCGTGTTTTCCCCTTCCTTTGGAAAGATGCTGTCAAAACCGCCCGTGTCTTTTACTTCCAAAGGTGGTGACAGATTTGGCCTTACTGTCGGCTTCCTGGAGCAGTGTGGGCTGTGATTTGTACTGGGGACCCATCCATTCCTGTACACTGCTTTTCCAGTCCCTGCTTGGCTTTCAGCTTTCGTTAGCCCTGATTTGAATTTTTAAATTTTTGTTTATTTTAGACCACAGAGTAAAATAGTTTAGTATCAACAATCAGTTCCTAGAAGAGGCTGCTAAAAATGAACTTGATGAGGATTTTCCTTTGTAGTAATTTTCATCTTCCAGCAAATTAGAAACAGTTCAATAAATACTATGTTGACTTCTGCACCCATATTGCTTCTAGCCAAAGTGCTCTGTTGGACAAGGTCAGGTGGCTTGAGGGAGTCCAAGTGTGAGTCAGTGATGTTGTAATATGCTCAGCTTTCTAAATAAGGGTTTGTCCAACTAGCGCTTTTTCTACACATCCACTTGATTGCAAGAGTTCAATGTGATTGTTATGAAAGATGATTAATGAGCAAGAGGGTTTATAATCCTCAAGGTCGCTGCATTTGCTTTCTTCAGAAAGCACACGGGAGGTATTTCTCCTTTTTGAAATATTTTCAAGTATTCTGACTTACTGAAAATCAAACTAAAGCCTAGAGGCTTTCTTTGCCAGCAGATTTTGAAGCTGCAGATGCAAGTTTCTTTGAGGATTTCCTTTTTTAAAAAAGGTTAAACTCAGTAGCTGCAGATGCTGTGCTTTTAATCTTTTTTTTTTTTTTCCTTGCTTTTAACAGATCAAGGAGTGCGCAGATGAACCAGTTGGTAAAGGCTTCTTGGTGTCGTGTTTGGTGGATCACAGAGGCAACATCACTGAATACCAGTGCCATCAGTACATCACGAAAATGACAGCCATTATCTTCAGCGATTATCGGTTGATCTGTGGCTTCATGGACGACTGCAAGGCTGACATCAATCTCCTGAAATGTGGCAGCATTCGACCTGGAGAAAAGGTATCCAGACAACATGTAGATTGTCAGTAGGCTTGTGAAAGTCGTTCGCTTAAGGAAATTCACTTACGGGGAGGCTCTGTAGTAGTATTATTGTCTTACTTGCAACTTAGAACATACACGGTGTGTCTCATCTGCCTGAAAAGGGCGATGTCCTGGTTCTGTCAAGGGCCTTTGTAATAAATATGCATTTATTCCTCTGAGGGATTGCTGCGCGGAGGCAACTTTCATTTGTCTCTCCTTACTGCACTACAGGTGAGCCGGTAGGTAGTTGTCTTTTTGATAGTGCTCTGTCAAGCCTGACTTGATAGGATGAATCCAAACGATAGATTTCAGCAGACCTTTCACTGGTTTTATTTCACAGCCTGGTTGGCTCTGACACAGGAAAGTTATCAAGGTGTTGTGGCCTGTGCTTAGAACCCTTCCTGCTTTCTCAGGCTGTAGTTGATAGACTGGGCCAGGAGCTTTCATCTGTTCGCTTCCCTTTTCCCAGAAATGGTTGAAGGTATCGCCTAGTGCCATACTGTAGTAGTCCAGACTCACCAGTACTGTACTGGTTTTACTAAATCAACGTTCTTTGGCCACGTGAGATTTAAGCGGAGGTTGATGCAAAGAACAGCTTGTGGCCAATAGATGTGGGCTTATTTTCAAGACACTTTCTTTCCCTGTCTGCTTCAGCACAGCTAATGCAGGCAGCGATTCCATAGTGCTGTTTTTACAGGAAGATTTTATATTTAGGGATAAAGTTAAAATTAGCCTATCGATGTTTTTTTGAGTGGTTTCTTACATTATAACTCTTGATGCTTTCAAGAATTAGTCTTTTATCAGCTGTTAATGAGAAGGTGAAAAGATTTAGCAAAAAGATAGACAGTTTTGGTTTAAAAACCCCCAAGTTTTCTTACTTATTTGAGATGTTAGCTGCTGTGAGCAGCTTCACATCCATACTGTGTTAGATTGAAGTGCTAATGTATTCCAGAAGACTTAGCTGAACAACGGAAAGCACCAAAAGAAGTACTTGCTTGCAAGAACAAAAGCAGCCATAGAAGTGGGAAGAACTTGCAGGCACCACAGGTTTGGACTAGTAACAGCTAAAGTAAAGGTTCTCTTCTAATCCTGGCTTGAAGGACCTCATGAAATGAGAAGCTGCTTTTAACAGTCAGTATAGAACCAGAAGTGTAATATGGGAGTCCTGGGTGTCAGGTCTACATTTTACCTGTGGCCTGACCAAATTAAAATAAATTAAAGTGTTTAATGGTAGCCCCGAAGGCTCCAGTAGTGCTGATTTGCTGAGCCTAAGCCTGATCTCAGCTGGTGGGAGTGACAGCAGTGCTGGCAGATGTGTGTTCATGACTGTGTCGCCCACCGTGCTGGTGGCAGAAGTGAAGATGGGTGAAGGATGAGGGTGGCGCAGGGGGACTAAGGTCACAGGGCATCTGGGAGAGGGAAAGGAACGCAACCTTTGTGTCACCAAGCTTCTGTGGGGTAGCCAGGAGTCGCTAACCACCCTTCTGTGGGGATTAGCACGGTTCAGGAATAGTCTCCACTTTCTTGGTACCTAACCCAGAGTATTTTGCCTTGGTTTGTGAAAGCGTCACGGTCTGTCGTATGATGGCTTTTGTTATGCTGTCATCCTTGGCACTTAAAGCAATGGAAGTATTTTATACTGCTATGGAAACAGCTATAAATGGCTATGCAAGCACTTCTTTTGTTGGTGTTCTCTTCTATCCCTTTTTCTGCTTTGGAGAAATCTCATCTAATTTACTCCCATCAGATGCTCGTTCAGGTTTTATTTCCATACTGTAGCTTCTGAGAGTCTCCTGTAGAGAAGACGGTCATTACCCTTTTGTGCGACTCAATGTAACTGTGAATTTAATAAATAGGACCTGGACACCCGAGGAGGAAGATGGGGGAGGAGATTCATTTTTATTTTTTTGTGGAGATAAGCACTGCTGGATCACTGACTACATCTACATCAGGCTGCTACATTGCAGTATGATACCTCCATCAGAGTAACTGGGATAAACTGGCTTTTTTTAACAGTAGAAGGCACGTCAGTAGGTACTCGGGAATTGCATTGCTCTGCCAGCTGTCTGTTTTCCTTGTTTTGTTTTAGCTTGCTTTCTATTTCCTAATCAAATTGTTTTCCCGCTGGGTTTCTTGCTTCTATTGTGGTGTTTTCTGTGTTTTCTCTTCCATGTTTCCAGTTGGTTTTCTGCTCTGTAAGAGCAATAAAGTACAGCTTGCAAGACTGGATCTGACTGTAGACTTCATTTTGCTGTATACAGCAGAAAGGGTGTAGATGGGCCATTTGAAAACGTTGTTTTGCGGTACGCCTGTGTTGTGGGCTTGGCTTTTTCTTTTTTCTTCCAGTTAGTGGAGAAATATTCAATAGTCGTTTCAGTCACTTTTCCAGTTGGTGGTTGTGCTTTATAGAGAATTTGATCTCCTGGTATTTAAAGCTCACTTTGTCTTAACGCGGTAGGATCTAATTTGAAGTTGAATTTGTACTTGCAATGGAGCTTTTCTTCTCGAGCTGTCTAGCTTTGTTTAGCATAGCAGTGAACTACTGGGATTTAGCTAATCCAAGAGCTATCCCTGTAACCTTGATGTCCAGTTAGCCTGGTGGAGTGCCAGATTAGGTCAGTGAATCTCCCAAACAGCATCAAGTGGGCACAGGAACATTAATGGCACATTCACAAGAAGGCTTGTGAGGGTTTGGAGATAGGAGGAAAGAGCAGGACTGAATCTTTCAGGAGCTAGCTGTGTTGACTTGTCTGTGTTTCTGTTTCTGTTGAGTCTGATGTGGTTTAAAATTGCTCTGAGGGCAGCAGAGTAGACAGCACCACAAGATGATCTACCCAAATGTAAAAAATTGTATTTGCAAAGCAATGCAATAAATTAGTCATTTCATGTTGTGCCGCTGAAGTGCAACAGTAAACATTCAGTGTCCAGCATATGGAAATCCACATTGACTAGCCTATTAAAAAAGGGTTTACTTCCGTATATAGTGTGACTCTGACCAGGAATCTAGACCCACGCTGCAAGAAACCAGGAAACTTCTGATTTTCCTGGCAGAAAAAGCTTTCCTTGTGGTGTTCTTACTGGCTCAAAAGGGGAAGCTGCAGGCAAGTGAGAGGAATCTTGACCTGCCTTGCCTCCCAGCTACAACCTCACCTAGGCTGGAGCAAAAAGCTGCCCGAGGAGCTTAAAATGATTGTTTTCAATCATTCATGCTTGCCAGCTCCTCAGTTGTAATTACTGCCTGTGACTGACCACAAGGATTTGCGGAACAGCGTTTGTGTTTGGTGTGGTTGTGGATAAAGGACAATTTTAACTCGTGTGGCAAACATACTGCTAACGAGTGTTCCTGAGAGTCCTTTTAGGTTTGGTCCTAAAGGGACTCTTGATATATAATTACAGTCCTTCAAAGATGCTGATATCTGGCCAGTATGTGGAGTTGGCCAGTTCCCAGTCAAAGAAAGGAGCAAACCAAAATACTGAGTTTTGGGGTGGATGGGTTTTGAGGCTTATTTTTTTTTTTTGAAGGGAAAAACTACTTTTAGCCCTGTTAAACTGATGATACTTCAGGGTTCTGTGTATGACTTCGATTGGCCAGTTCAGCTTGTAGCAGAGTTCAGACAGGAATGGAAGGCTGCCTGCCTGAGGAGGGAGGTGTGTCAGGACAGAAAGATCTGGAAGAATTGTGTCACTTTGAATAGTCATGGTCACAATTTATGGACACTGCTTTCTTACTGCAACAGCGATGGGTGGATCTCCTTGACAGAGTGAGCTGAAGGGGTAGCTCCTAAGTGGGTACTTCCAATGCCAGGCTGATACATGCAAATATTCATGTCACATTGTACGCTCCAGATAGACTAAGTTTAGTAGTAATATCCTCTCACAGCAGAGCAGCATAAATTAAGGTGGTCCTCACAGGGAAAACCTGCAGAATCCTTGAGAGATCTGTTCCAGAAGGCTTCTTGTTGATTAGAGGAATCAGAGATACAGAGAGAGTAAGATTCCCTTTTTAAGCACTTAAGAACAACATGGGAAACAAAATGGAACATTGTTCTGCCTCTTCTGGGCTTTCATGCAAAGCCCTGACTCTACATTTAGTGGCAGCTACTGGTTGTAGTCCAAAGTCGTCTCCAGGCTTGCAGGACGATGGACATGGTGTACAGTATTGGACCAGAACGGCTTTGTCCGAGACTTCGTCTCCTCTTGAATGATTTGAATTTTTTTTTATTCCCTTCGTGGAGGAATTAGCACCGAGAAGCCTGTGTTGGTCAAAGCTCCTTTGGGGCCTCTTTAGTATCACTGATGATCACCACCCAAACTGAAGGCTTGCCTCAGCATGGAGGAACTATGATTTTTTTTCTCTCCCCCACGTATGTTCTTAATGCCATGTTGCTGCCACGGTACGAAGTGAGCTACGTCAGATTAAAGATAATTTGGCTGTTTTGGTAAACTGCTCTGAGCAGTGTGACTAAGGAGCGATAATCTCATTAAGTGGCATTAAAACAAACCGAGACCATTGGAGGGGAGGATTTCACGGTGACCGTCAGCAGGGTGGTGATGTGTAAAGTGTGTGGGTAGTACATATATTAACTGTTGCCTCCTCTGGATGTGAATGTAAATGCAGTTTAGGCTGAACTTTTGGAAGTCTGTGTGTAAACAGATTGTTTGTGGATTAATTGCTGTGGTGGTTATCCGGAATCACAAATCACTTGATGTAGTAATGGGTTTGTTACAGATGTTCTCTTGCTCTTCTCATGTAGGATGCCCACTCTCAAGGAGAGGTGGTGGCGTGCCTGGAAAAGGGCCTGGTAAAAGAGGCAGAGGAGACTGATCCTCGAATTCAGGTCTCTGATCAGTGTAAGAAAGCGATTCTTCGTGTAGCTGAACTGTCCTCGGATGACTTCCACTTGGACCGGCATCTCTACTTTGCGTGCCGAGATGACAGAGAACGGTTTTGTGAAAATGTGAGTAGCTTTCTCTCATCTTCTCTTCTACAGTAATCCATTTAAAAAAAACTCCTCAACCCCCTGAGCAAGATTGTACAATACCAAAACCACGCCCCTTGTAGCTGTCATTTTTGTAATAAATCCCGTGTTAAATTCACTCGCCCAACAAACAACGTTATTTCCAGTGGGTAATGAACTGAATGGAACTGAATGACTAGATTATTTTTTTTAATGCGATAAAGTTTAGAAGATTTTTATAATATAGAAGCTATCACTGTCATTAACTTGAATATATTTCTAATTTAAAAAAAATAAGTCTCTCGGGGTGCAGTTTAGCCTGCTCGTTAAGCATTACAAGTCTTCTCTTTAATGGCAAATGTTACTGTTCTCTTTCACAGACTCAGGCTGGGGAAGGCCGAGTCTACAAGTGCCTCTTTAATCACAAGTTTGAAGAATCAATGAGTGAAAAGGTAGGTATCTGTCTTAACAAGACAAATCCTTAGTGCGGAAATCATCGGGTCATTCGTCAGGCCAGGCTACATTATTCTTTTCCAGCGTTGAGGAAAATCCATCATGTACGTGGTCGGATAACCGACTGCTTGAACAGATGCTTTTGCTTTTGATAGGCTTGTGTTCCCAGCTATGTGCTGATGTCGTGAATTAATTGTGCTCAAGCCTTTGCAGTTAAGGGTTTAAGTCAAAGCTTTTTGGGTGGGTGTTTTGGGAAGGTAGACGCAGCTCAAGTGATAGCGCTGTGATGGAGAGTTTAAAGTCTTAAGTTGCACCATGCTGGGGTAAGCTTTGGAAAAACGCTGTCATCAGATACAGATTAGAAGCAAAACTCCCAAACGCCTCAGTACGGGAAGCTGCGTGCTTCACTTCTGTTCTCAAAGCTATGAGTGTCTGACTGTGAAGCAACAAATTCTGTGGGGAAGATGCACATTCAGTTTCTGATGTTTTCCTGAAGCTTTTCCTGAAGATGGGGATTTCAACAACAGTGAAGCCAGTCTTGAAAAGAGTTTGTATTGGTGTAGGTGTTCTGGGAAGGCCTTCAGTGATTTTTGGAAGCAACGTCGTCGTGTTTGGAAAGATACGGATTTAGATGGTTTTGTTTAAACTGGGTTTGGTTGTACAGGGATGGTGGGGTGTTTTGTTGTTTTTCTGAAGGGTCTTTTCCATGGTTGGCTAAGATATGAAAGTAAGAGGCTGAGAGGCTAGAGAAAGTTATAGCAAATGGCTTGGTAGGGAGACACTGGTGAGGAGTCTAGAGCACGAATCTTGTGAGAAGCGGCCGAGGGACCTGGAATTCTTGAGCCTGGAGAAAAGGAGGCTGAGGGGAGACCTTCTGGCTCTTGACAACTCCCTGAGAGGAGGGTGGAGTCAGGTGGGGTCGGGCTCTTCTCCCAAAGAACAAGCAACAGGACAAGAGGAAATGGCCTCAAGTTGTGCCAGGGGAGGTTTAGGTTGGACCTGAGGAACAATTTTTTTCCCCTCAAGGGCTGGCCCAGGCTGCCCAGGGCAGTGGTGGAGTCCCCATGATCCCCGGAGGGGTTTCAGAGCTGTGGAGCTGTGGTGCTGAGGGACATGGGTTAGTGGTGCCCTGGCAGTGCTGGGTTAACAGTTGGATTTGATCTTAAAGGTCTCTTTCAACCAAAGTGATTTTATTAGAGAGTGGTGGATACTCTAAGGACACAGTTTGCAGAGCAGGAGCAACACAGAATCTTGTTCTTGCTCTTGCAGCTGCCAAGACTGGACTATCTGCAAAGTCACTAGTTCTGTAGAAGCTGTTACTCAGTAGAAAGTTCCTCCTTGATGATGCTATCGGCTGCTGCATACACACGTAGCTGACAGCAGCTGCCTAGTGGGTGTCTTTCTTGGTGTAACCCAAAACTGCTTGCCAGACTGGGTTTGCTGGCTGTATCTGACCTTCCTTTGCTTGGGGGATGAGGCATCTCTGAGACTTCCATCTCCCTGACCTTTAAGTCTGTCCAGTCCCAGGGTCCCATTCATGGCACAGAGACATGAGTATGAAGAAGGGTTTTGGAACATGCTGGAGTAGGGCTTTCCAGGTCCTGGAGTAGGATGGGGGCGGGGGTGGAGAAGAGTTAAATCCCTGATGTAAGGAAGGAGAGAGGGCTCTAGGGCTTTCTGTTACTTCTCATGAGATTGGTTTCCCCACCCAACACATGCCATGATTTTCCTTCCTTCCTTTCAAATCGGCTGAGAATGGACAAATCTGCCTGAGCTATTCTGAATTTATCCATAGCTCTCGGGTTTAATTTTCATATAATTTAAACCAAAAGCTACAAAGCATAGTAATGTTTTTATAGGCCCCGTTTTGGATGGAATTTAGAGGGTTGTTCTTAGAGCTGCTCAGTTCAGGTTTGGCCACAGTGCAACCTCGTGAGCCCCACCAGTTGTGGAGTATGACTTGAAATTCCCATGGTGAGGCTGCTTATTCTGCTGTCATCTGTTCAGCGCGTTGCAGAACAAATCCAAAGAACACTCTACTTTGTAAATGCAACTGGAAGAAATTGTTTCTTGAGGGCATGGGGTGAGCATGTACCACAGCTGGGATAAATGTCAGCAACTGATCCTAGTCACAGAGAATGAGTCACGCTCTCAGCTGTAGCTATTCACAAAAAGCTGGATGAATGTGCAGTTTAAAGTGCTCTGCAGAGAGCTGCTGCCTTTAAAACCCTTGATCTGTTGACCTCGGTCTGCATTGTTAACTGTGGTTTCTGTGAGACAAATGAAATTTAACTGAAGACCAGCTTAAGCTCATGCATTTTAAAGCAACAGTCACCTCAGCACAGCAGAGACAGGGACCTGTTGGAGTGGGGCCAGAGGAGCCCCAGCAATGCTGGGAGGGCTGGAACCCCTCTACTGGGAGGCCAGGCTGGGAGAGTTGGGGGTGTTCAGCCTGGAGAAGATAAGGCTCCGGGGAGACCTTCTGGTGGCCTTTCAGGACTTCAAGGAAGGGTCCTGTCAGAAAGATGGGGACAGACTTTTGATCAGGGCCTGTTGGGACAGGCCAAGGGGTGTTGGGTTCAAACTAACAGAGGGAGATTTAGACCGGAGAGAAGGAAGAAACATTTTCCAGGGAGGATGGTGAGAGCCTGGCCCAGGTTGCCCAGAGAGGTGGTCGCTGCCCCATCCCTGGCACCATTGCAGGCGAGGTTGGCTGGGGCTCTGAGCACCCTGCTCTGGTTGCAGATGTCCCTGCTCCCTGCAGGGGAGTTGGACTAGATGACCTTTAAAGGTCCCTTCCAACCCAAACCAGTCAGTGATTCTATGAAAACAGAAATTCAGAGAAGGAATTTGGGCTCCTGGGCTATCTCATTGAAGAGGTGCGGTTGCTCAGGTAGCTTGGTAAAAAATGCCTTACCCAGCACTGCGGCACAGTGCTGGAAGGTGGGATAGAAGCTGGCACTACACTGCCTGGCACATATGTGTCTTGTGGAATAAGAGAGGACTTGAATTTTTAGTCCTCTCAGTCCAGTAGTCATCAGAAGCATTAATCACAGTTTTGAAACACAATCAATAGCAGAATAATCTCATAATCCTGTTTCCAATAGGACACTGCAGATATCTTCTGAAAGTCAATACCAAGGCTGATTGGACTCCCTCTTCAAAAGCCAGGGTTCTCCTACCATTTCTTGGTGGCAACTCAATCGTTACCATCGATGAGCAGAACTACCAACTGCAGTTGGTAGAGGGCCAGGTCATGGAGTGAACCAACACAGGTAGGGCCCATGGGCTGTACATATGAAAAGCTGATCTGCTTAAGGCATCAGAGAATCAGCTACTGCAAGATTGTAGGTGATGTAAAACTAACTGGAGATGCTGAGAAGCAGTCAGTGCCTGCTTCATGAATGATTCTTTTTAAAATCAAGTCTCTTCCTTCCAGAGGTGTAAATCTTAGTCATGCTGTGACTCTGCTGTCTGCAGCCTTAGAGGACACACAGAACAGATTTCAAAGAGGTGCTCTATGCTCCAGGAGGTCCTGAACCATTGATGAAGAGGGTTTGACTGTCAGTGTACAATTGCTTCCTCTAACTGGAGCATCAAATATTCAAATAGAGGATCTCGATTCTTATCTTTTTCCTTCTTTATACTGACAAGATAAGTAGTTACTGCACAGGTATCTTCTGTGAGCTTCTTCATCTCCTAACTGTCCAGCTCCTGCTGCAAGTCCTCTCCAATGTCTCATACATCAAACTTATGTTTCTAGTTACAAACTCTGATGTCAAAAATACCCAAGTATGTCACAAACCTGTGATCCAAGGAGAAGATATAACTTCTATATTTGCACACTAAAACAGAGTCATTTAGCTGAAATACTTTTCAATGGAAAAGTCTGGAAACAAGAGAGTTCACCTACTATAACATATTGTTGCGTTTTTCAAGTGGAATAAGCAGAAGCTATGGAAGTGACATTAATGAAGCCTACACTTGACTGACTGTATTATCCCTTGCTCCCAGAGAAAAGCTTTAAAAGTGCTTTACATACATTAATGAACGATTCCCTCCAATTTCTCTGTTGAATAACTGTAATCCTCATTTAGAAATTGGAGGGAGCTGAGAGAATTTAAGTGTAATACCCAAGCTTTTGACGTACCTGTGGCAGGCATGAGAAAAGAATGAGGTCATCAGGATCTGCTCTTACTCTTGATCATTAATCCCTTTTTTTCCAGTATTTATTTTTTTTAAGAGGTGCATACTTCCTTGAAAAATAACATGAAAAAGGATAGTATTCCTTTTTCACCAGAAATTCTATGAGTATGGGATGAATCCCATTCAATATCTGCTGAAGACATTGGGATTGGCTGAGCTATGCTGAGTTTGAGGGGCTATTTTGCCTTCTAAACAGAAGACGTTAAAATATTTCTCATCCAAAGAAGTAAAACTCCAGTGCTGTGTAACTCTCCTTGCCTAGGAGCTTCAGCGAGTGCACAGGGGCTTTACAGGGCCCTCTCCATCCCAAAGGCTTTGGAAACTTCAGAGCTGTCCCCAGTACTGAGAGCACAGTGATGCCAAAATTAATCTGCTTGCAACATTTAGTTATCAGCAATCTTGCGGCTGCACAGGATCAAAAGGCACAAGATAACTTCTGAACATGAGGGAGATACCCGCTCAGCAGGTATCTCTGGGTCACCAACTGCAACATTTAGCCTAGAACTGCATGAGCTTGAGGTCAGTGCAAGCTTCTTGATAGCCAGAATTAATACACACAGCACAAAGCCCCCTGTAGCTACTCCATCGCCAACAACACACACCTAATAATAGTGCTTGGTAGCATCGCTTTGGATTAAATCACCGCGTCAGCCGAACACACAATCCCCTTTTATTGTGATTGCTGTCAGCCACAGGGGAAACACATCTGTTGCAAAACATGGGACTGCCACCAATGACAGATCTTTTATGGCATGAAAAACACAATAACAACAACAACAAAAAAAAAGAGACACAAAAAACCAAACCCACAACACTCCACTCTTTGTGCTTCTAGGTTGGTTGAAAAGCAAACCCCCGTAAAAAACACCTCTAGCCCAAGGGACAGATACAGCACCACACTTCAGAGGGGTGCACTACTGTACGTAGCCTGTGCTTCTCCATACCACAATATCCGCCTTTTCTGACCCATAACCTCTCCCAACGTCACCTGCCCGCTGTATTTCGTAATAGCAGTTCCTGACACAGGCAGATGGCCAAATTCCTCTTCAATAACATGATGCTTACTTCTGAGCAGCCCTCGCCTGGAATTTATTGAGCACCCAGTAGGAAGAAGAGGAAAACTAGGCGTGGAAAAGCAATGCCATTTTGCTCACCCTTTCCAGCTTGGATGTCTGTGCATCCCCTATTTCACATTACCTTACCTGTCTTCCTCAGCATAGGCCATCCTCCTCCTCTCTGCTTAACCAAAAGAAGGGGATGGTTGCTGGAAATGGAGCTGCAGGCTTTTATTTAACCAGAGAGCCAAGGCCTATTGAACCTGCAGAAGCTGCTGCTGTCTCTGGCAGTGAGTCAGGGAGGTGTGTCCCAGCTTCTCTCTGCTTTCCCCTGAGCATCTCTAATCCCCGAGTAGGAGGGGCATGTTCAGGACATCTGCTTTTCTGGTCTCACCCTCCATGGCACATATGCTCTAGAGCTCTGCAGAAAGCTTACAGGCGAGCACACGCTATATAATGCAGATTAAGCCTCGAAAATTCACACGCGCGCACACAACTTTTCAGCAGCCGTCCAGAGAAGAGCAGCTGACAATGGACCTGCATAGATTCGCACAGCTCTTGCATCAACTGGGAACCAGCTAGCAGCTGGAGTCACCTGCTCCTGGGCAATTCAAAGCCCTGGGAGCATGGCACAAGCTCGCTGGGAGCACGCAGACTCTGCGAGAGGACCTGAGCCACCTACTACCGCCAACGAGACTTTTCCATCTCTTGTGTCATTTTCTTCCTGTTCTTTCATGGCAGCCAGGGACTATGTCCCACTAGCTCCCATCCCCATTGTTTGTTGTTGTTGGGGTTTTTTTTACGTTTGTTTTGAGAGGGGCATTATTTGTTTGGGTTTTTTTTTTTTCCACTCATGCTTAATTACCTCACCCATCTGAAAATGAAATACCACCTTGAGATATGCTAAACCTCTCTTCAGGTGGTTCCATTATGGAACCTTGGCTGCTCCGGGAAACCAGGAGAACTTCAAAGCCAAACAAGGTAATAAATGCAGCCAGAAAAACCCAGATATTTTGAGAGTGGGATACTTCACATGGGAAAGGAGAAACCCACAGTGGTCCCCTCAATTCCAGCACAGCCTGGGAGTCAGTAACAACCAGCAGGATTTAGGCACCACACACGGTGGCAAGTATTTGGTGATATACAACTGGCACTGAAGAAACAGAAAATGGATCTGAACAGACACCATAAATACCTTTTCCCCTCAAGTTCTTGACCTCCTCTTTTCTTCCTCATTTTCACGCTTCCACTTATTTGCTTTCTCCTAGAAAACTTCAAATGCTTCTTCTACAAAGACCCACAGATATTTGTACTCCCACTTCAGGAACTGGTGGTACATTGCTACACCAGCATGGTGCACACTGCTCTGTTTACTGGGGGAGATGGAAAATGACCATTAAGGACCTAATATTGCTCAATCATCTCTCCTTCTATCCCCTCTTTCTCCTTCTGTTTTGCCCCCTCCTTTTTCAGGTATAACTCCTTTTCAACACTCTCCCTCTCCTTGTCTTCTAAACCTTGGTCATCTCTGTCTATGCCTCTTCAGTTCAAGTTCTCCTTCCCCTTCAGCACTGTTACTTTAAACAAAACACAGCAGGCTGACAGCCGAGTTAGTTTTAGGTAGATTTAACCCCTGTCTCTCTAAAGCCCAAACATTCAGCTGCCCTCCTACACAAGCCAACCTGCTGAAGGACTCGGCAAGGCTGTCACCCCAAGCAGCATATGCCTCAAACCAGGGACTTAGAGGCACTTCCCAGCTCCCTCAAGTTTTTCTGCCCTCTGGGAATCCAAGTTCCTCTTGCCAGCACTCCAGACTTCTTTGAAAGCCTTTATTTGCTCCCATTAAGTTACACAGCAATGTTAGGCCCTTGATGCTGATTTTCCACATGGTTCTTTGGTATCAGCAGAGTTCTGATGCCCCCCAGAAATGTTCCCTTGATTAGCCTTAATCTGATTACATTCATTAATCTGATTCTTTTTTTGCAAAGCAGACAAGAGATCAGACAGTCTGCGAGCTCTTCCCAATTTGTTCTCATCTCAGACTATCTCCTCCCCGGTTTGGATTTACATGGAGAACAGGATTATCAAAAAGGGACGGTTTTATCTGCCTTTCTGCAGTGCTTGTTATTTAGCAGCAACAAAAATTAAAGTAATTTTAACCTGTAATGATGCATTTGTTGGACAAATACTAGAAGAAGATTTGCCCTACTAGGAAAAAAAAATCATTTTTGTATTGAGGGCATTCATGGCAACAACACTGTAGAGTGAAAGAAAATAAAACTAATTAATCTTTGGTTCCTGTACAAGTACGCCAAAGCAGAGCTATCTAAAAAAAATAAGTTATTGAATAGATTGCATAATCCTTAAGAAAGAACATTGACAATCTTCCGGCCTCAAAGAGTTGCAATCATCTCTCTCTGTATGTATGTGTCTGCAGCAAACTGTACCTATAATCCCCATCTTATTAACTCGGGTGTCATTCAAGTCCTGTTTCTGTAGCTAGAACTTCAGCTGCAACAGGATGCAGATACAATCACCTGAAATAATTTTATAACAATGCTTTACAACCCTACAGCAGCTTCTATCTAAAGAAGCATTGTGAAGTATTTTGCAAGTGTTTCATCAAAACATTTAACAAAGGCTTTAGGGTAAGTCTCCCACTTCCCTGTGTGCACACATTATCGCAGCATCAAATTATCTTGCTGTCTTCTCACGTGTGCTGCACATCCCCCTTCTGGGAAAGGGAACTGAGATGCAGAAAGATTATCAGGGTGTCTACACAGTGGAGGCAACTTCAGTCAGCCCAGTCCAGGATAAAGCATCCTCCTGGCAGCATCCTACAGGCATCACCGTGCCCTCTTGTGTGGGGCTCACCTTTTTCTGTGTCTGGGCAGCATTTTTTCCTTAATTTCTTGTGCTTAGAAGCGCTAGGACTCTTCCTCAGTGTTTTGGAGGAAGGCAAAATGGATAAACCCTGAAAAGGTTTTGCTTTTCTGCTGATTGCCTAAAGAGGAGGTTCAGTTAAAAAAATTACTAAACATACTCCAAGAACTGTAATCAAGATTTTTGCAGCAAATTGGAAACTCACCATATGATTGTACGGTGGCTATCCTAGACAGAGATAAACAAAACCAAATTCTATACCAGAAAAGTTATTCCCTTATGGAAGTTTCAAATAGAAATCTCTAGGAAGACATGCCTGAAGTAATTTATGTGCTGCTCATCATACCTCTTCAGGAAAGAGACCTCTGACCACAGGCAGCACAGAGCAGAAATGACCAGAGGAACAGAAACCCGGCTCTCAAAAAAGCTTGTCATGGTTAGCTGAGCAAAATGAGAATGAAGCAGTGCTCTGATGACAGCCTGGAAATGTTGCCATGGAGGCAAGAGAGACAGAGAAACTTCAGACAAGCACCAGGGAGCCAGGAAGATGCGTATTCAGCTAAGCCAGACATCAGAGAACAGCTTTTAACTACCCGAAATATGCAGTCCTGAATAGCCCTCCTGTAAGGGCAGGGGGGAAAAAAGGCTCTTAAGGTGGAGATCAGTTAATGTATAGAGCTGCATGCACCCCTCTCAGGGAAACTGATGTAGTCTTGATAAAGAGTTGCAATCTTTATCCAGCTCTGTGAAAACTCATCACTTTAAAAGACTCGGGCAGAACAAGAAAGCAACTCAACCAAATCTGTGAGCAAATGATACCACAGAAATTAGGAAGAGAGTCAAGACCAGCCAACATTTCCACCTTCCAGCTCTTACAGAGGTGAGAAAGACTAAGAGTGGGGTCATAGCCATGGGGGTTTGTAGAAATGAAAGCCCTGCGTCAAGGCACTCAGTAGAAACAGGGAATAAAGAAAAGGATGATTTGGGGATTTGAAGGAAGGGAGCTGTGCTTTCTGAAGGGATAGAAACAGCACAACTAGGGATCAGCAGTACCTCGGGCTTGGGATGAATAGATGGGCTGCGTGCTGCCAAAGTGCTCTGAGGCAGGCAGAAAAATCAGAGAGCTCAGGGGAGAAAGTGGGGAGAGATGCAAGAACACATTAGTGAGGACAAGTGGAAAAGAAACTACGGATCCTGCTGGACTAGAAACTACAAAAGGCCAGGTACCCCTCTGGCCTACAATAAATACATATAACTTCTACAAATAACTTGAAAAAAGCACTAAAAAAAACACTTAAGTAAGGAAGAAATGCTTCCAGGCCTGTCACAGAAAAAAACCCAACAACTCTGAAATAGTTAAATGGCACTACACAGCTGCATGTATCATTAATGACTCCTGAAAATAGATGTATTCCCCTATTCAACGCGCATAACTCCTGTTCATCTCCTGGCATCACAGCCAACCCTGGGCCTAGAGCTCTGAGTATATTCCTCCACAAGAGGACCAAGACTCCTCCAGGGGAAGAATAAAGAGCCTTGCCCAAATTGAGACCATAGTGAACAGTCCATAGGTTCTCATTTCCATTTTGGCGATTTGTGTCTAAAGAAGCAAAGGGTAGACAGCTGTAGATTATTTAAGACATTGTCTACATTAGACATTGCTTACTGAAGCCTCACAACTAACAACTAGAAGGCATAAACAAGACTACTTTATTTAGATGTCTACCTGCCTTTAAGGGCAGATACTTCAGATTAGGGCTTTCACTGACACAGCCATGTATTTATCTTATGATCTGGTACACAGAAGGAGAGATTGACTATCTATTAGAAGACTAGATTGACAAAAGTAAGGCTAGCCTAGGGAGAAAGTATACTCCCCTTTTAAATGTCTCAGGTGAACAGAAAAGGAATTATTTAGCTTAAGATAGAAGTACCTACTTGAACTTCTGCTTTAGCTCAAAAAACACTGCAGAAAACAAGCAAAAACCAAAGGTCACAAGACAAGTTAAGGGTTTAATTTCTAAAAAAATTATCATATTTTTCTTAAGCATGTTATTCATTTTTTTTTAAAGCTAGAAATCTTGTAATGTTGCATGCTTGCTGATGAACAGTTCTCATCTGTATTTTGGGAGACCTTTACTTTCACTAGTCCAGCAGGTCACAACACTGAGAAGCTACAAGCTATAGTAAAAACCCTAACAGAACAGTACTGAAAAGGTAAAACTCTTATTTACATACTGCTTTACCCCCTGTACCCAGTTAGAGTTGCTCTCTTACTGATACCCAAACCCTTAAAAGCTCCAGAAATGAAAAAAAGATTATGTTAAAGGTAACATTAAAGATTTAAGGCAAGATTAAAAAGAATCAAACTCAATGATTTCAGTAATCTACTGTCAACAGCACTCAGTGCAAGCCTTACGGCTGATGCGTGAGCACACAGGAGTAATAGAAGGAAACTGGTATGACCATTACAATCTTACTGGAGATATTAGAAAGAAAACCAAAAACTAGAAGAATAACATACTTATTTTTTTACTACAAATACAGGAAGAAAACATTTCAGGTTATAAGATGCCTCTTACATTTCTATCAGCTTTAAGTTTGCCTAGGTTAAGAATGAGAACAAAAATGAACGACAACATTCCCCTACACTTAAAACAATCAAATACAAATAGAGTCTGTAACAAGCATCAGAAAAACCACCCAGACCCTCAACCACCTACCTCAAAAAGTGCTCATCTGTTTTAATTAACTTGCCCCAGCTCTCCCTCCCACCTTTAAGTAGCCAAAGATGTTGATTGATTGGAAAGTGATTTTCAAACAGGCCAATCAAAGGTTGAAGAGGCACCGCTGACAGAAATCTTTCATTCACAGGCAACTTCTTCCTCATTAGGTAAAACTGCTTTCGGGTGAAGCAGTCAGTAAGTATTTTTGTTGTTGTATAGTTTTTATCAGAGCTGGCTATGCTAATCTTAGCCTAAACAAAAATAAAATTAATTTAAAGACTAAGTTTTAGCCTTCTTTAGTTCTCCTTTTAGGTTAGCAGGTAACAGGTTTTTTTCCTGTATTTAAGGCTTTTTGTTTGTTTGTTTTTATACCATTATTTATTTTATATCAAAAAGAAAGTAGTTTAAATGTGGAGAGTTTTATAGCTTTACATCTTCAGTTTATGATTTTTAACAGGTAAGTTATATACTGTACTTGCAACAGAAGAAAATAACACTTATTTATGTGTTTTTGTTATCGTGTTCTTAAAGCGGCCCTATGAAGATTTTCTTACAATAATTTAATTTTTAGCATAAGGTTTCCTGTCTCTATTGCTTCTGGTGTCCCTTGTACTCTTAGCACTGGGTTTCTGAGCTAAAGGTGCTTTTGGCTGGGTTGTGCTTCATCAAGGGAAAATATGTGAGCCTACAGAAGTCAATAGCAGCAAGCTTAGTTTTAAATTGAAAGGATTTCTGTGAACTCATGCGATGTTGCCACGGTTTGCTCCCAAACAGGCTGGCAAGTGCCTCCTTTCTTAATCTGGTATAGAAAATTCCCCACAATATTTAAAATCTGAAGAGCAGTTTGTATTCTCTGTTTGTTGTAGTAATTAACATGCTTTGATCCTCTGCTTATAGATCAGGTGCTATTTTGCTGTGTGTAAAGTGTGTGTTCCCAGGGATGCTGTAATGGATGCTCAATTCTGCTCATTATTTCTCTGTTAATATTTCAAAGGTCTTGGTCCCTGATAACCCAAGCTGGGTGTAGTGAATCTCTTGGGGATTTAGAAAGGGCACCAAAGTAGGTTATGGTGTGCAAGATTTCCAAGTTTCTGCTTGTGGTTTACAGAGGCCAAAACAAACTCTTTAGGAGGATCACTGCTGACTCCAGAGACAGAGGTTGGCCTGGAGAGGTTGCGTCTGCAGGGCTGGGAGATGATGGTGGTTTGTTCTGGCTCTTCTCCTCCGTCAGCTGCTTCTGGCTCTGCAGGGCAGCCCTCCCCAGTGTGTGGGCAAAACGATGCTGGGCGCTGAGCCCCAGCCCCTCCTCTCCAGTGGCTTCAGGAAATCATAGTAGAGCTTTCCTCGGAGCAACCTGTAAGTATTATCACATGGGAAGTACTAGTTCGGTAACTTCTAGAAAAGTTTTACATTTCTTTTGGGCTGCACTACTGCTGG